>PVJO010004254.1:0-112087 GCA_004026905.1 Hystrix cristata | reverse complement strand
TTTTTTCCCACTCTGTGGGTTGTCTCTTTACTTTGTTGGTGGTTTCTTTTGCTGTACAAAAGATTTTTAATATAATGAGATCCTAGTTGTTGATTCTTTGTGATATTTTCTGGGCAAGAGGGGTTTTGCTCATAAAGTCTTTGCCTACACCTATGTCTTGAAGAATTCTACCTATTCTATCTTCCAGAAGATTTAGTGTTTCTGTTTTAATGTTTAGATCTTTGATCCATTTTGATTTTAGCTTAGTGCATGGTGAAAGATATGACTCTAGTTTTAATCTTCAGCATGTGGAAAGCCAGTTTTTCCAGCACCATTTATTAAAAAGGTTATCTTTCCTCCAGTGAGGGTGTTTGACCCCTTTGTCAAAGACAGAGTGACTGAGAGTGTTTGGACTTGTTTCTGCATCTTCTAATCTGTTCCTTTGGTCCTTGGGTCTGTTTTTTTTTTTGCCAGTACCATGCTGTTTTTATCACAGTAGCTTTGTAATATAATTTCAAGTCAGGGATTGTGATGGCCCCTACTTTGGCGTTGTTGCCCAGAATTGCTTTTGCTATTCTAGGTTCCTTCTGGTTCCAAACAAAGTTTAGGATTGTTTTCTCTAATTCTGCAAGGTATGCTATTGGTATTTTGATTAGGAGTGCATTAAATCTGGGAGTATGGCCATTTTCTGATATCTTTTTTGATCTCCTTTTTTCAGAGTACTCTAGTTTTCATTGTATAGATCTTTTACTTCCTTTGTTAGACTGATTCCTAGGTACTTCATTTTTTGGGGTGCTATTGTGAAAGGTGTTGTTCCCTAGTTTTGCTCTTAATGAGTGATTCATGTATAGGAATGCTATTAATTTCTGAGTGTTAATTTTGTACTCAGCTACACTGCTGAATTTCATTATTCAACCTAGAAGTCTTTTGGCAGAGTTTTTGGGGTCTTCTATGTAGAGTATGATGTCATCTGCAAATAATGATAATTTAACTCCTTCCTTTCCTATCCTTATTCCTTTTATTTCTTCCTGTTGTCTAACTATACTGAATAAGAGTGGTGATAGTGGACATCCTTGTCTTGTTCCAGATTTTAGAGTGGAAGCTTTCAGTTTTTGTCCATTTAGTATGTTGGCTGTTGGTTTGTCATAGATGGCTTTTATCAGATTGAGATAAAGACCATCTATTCCAATTTTCTGCAGGGTTTTTTTTTTATCATGAATGGATATTGGACTTTGTCAAATGCATTTTCTGCATCTATCGAGATGATTATATGATTTTTGTCCTTGGCTCTGTTAATATGGTATATCACATTTATTGATTTGCATATGTGGAACCATCCCTGCATGCCTGGGTTGAATCCTGCTTGGTCATAGTGTTTAATCTTCTTGATGATTTGTTGCATTCTGTTTGCCAGTATCTTATTGAGGAATTTTGCATCTATGTTCATTAATGAGATTGGCCTGTAGTTCTCTTTTTTGATTGGATCCTTTTCTAGTTTTTTGGTATCAGGGTAACATTTGCTTCCAGGAATGACTTTGGGAGTGTTGCTTCTCTTTCAATTATATTGAAGAGTTTGAGGAGTAGCAGCATTAGGTCTTCTCTAAATTTCTTGTAGAATTCATTAGTGAATCCATCAGGACCTGGGATTTTCTTTGTTGGTAGGTTTTTAATTACATCTTCAATTTTGGTAGTTGATATTGGGTTATTTAGAGTTTTTATATCTTCTTGATCCATCTTCGGTAATTCGTATGTTTCTAGGAATCTGTCCATTTCTTCTGTGTTTTCCATCTTATTAGAATAGAGGTTCTCGAAGTAGGTATTGATGATCTTCTGGATTTTTGCAGGCTCTGTTGTGATTTCATCCTTTTCATTCCTTATTGCATGGATTTGAGTCTTTTCTTTGCTTTTTTGATAAGGTTGGCTAAGGGATTGTCAATCTTATTTAATCTTTCAAAGAAACAACTCTTCGATTTGTTGATTCTTTGTATTGTTTTCTTAGTCTCAATTGTATTAATTATGGCTCTGGTCTTTATAATATTCTCCATCATACAAGCTTTGGGCTTGACTTACTCTTTTTTTTCCTAGAAGCTTGAAGTTCAGCATTAGGTTGTTTATTTGAGCTCACTCTGTTTTTCTGATATAGCAGTTCAACGCTATAAATTTCCCTCATAGGACTGCTTTCATTGTGTCCCATATGTTTCAGTATATTGTACTGGCATTATTGTTCAATTGTAGAAACTGTCTAATTTCTTCTTTAATTTCATGTGTGACCCATTGATTGTTCAAGAGGGTGCTATTCAATTTCCATGTGTTTATGAAGTTTTTGTGGTTCCTTTTGCCATTTATTTCCAATTTCACTGCACTATGACCTGATAATACACATTGGAATAATTTCAATCCCTTTGCATTTACTTAAGCATGTTCTATGAGCTAGTATGTGGTCTGTATTGGAGAAAGTCCCATGTGCAGCTGAGAAGAATGTGTATTCTGATGTTGTGGGGTGGAATACTCTGTATTCATGTACTAAGTTCGTTTGTTGAAAAGTTTAGTTTAGTTCTGGTATTTCCTTGTTGATTTTTTTGTCTAGTTGATCTATTTGTGTCAGTGGGGTATTGAGCTCCCCCATTACAACTGTATTAGTGCTTATTTGGTTTTTCATGTCCATTAATATTTGTTGTATACAGTTAGGTGTGCTGGTATTTGGTACATATATATTTATGACTATTATCTCTTCTTCCTGGATTGTTCCCTTTATAAGGATGTAGTGGCCTTCTTTGTCTCACTGAATCAGTCTTGGTTTGAAATCCACTTTGTCTGCAAATAGAATAGCTACCCTTGCTTTTTTCTGAGTTCCTGTTGAATGAAGTATTGTTTTCCATCTTTTGACTGTCAGTCTATGAATTTTTTTTTCAATTAAATGTGTTTCTTGTATGCAAAATATTTCTGGGTGTTGCTTCTTGATCCATTCTGCCAGTGTGCTTCTTTTGATTGGTGAATTGAGACCATTTACCTTGATGGTTATAACTGATACGTATATGTATTGACTTATCCTTGTCATGTTATTTTCCTGTTGTTGGTTCCCTTTCTTCCTCTCTATTTAATTACTTGCCTTGTCTGATGGATTCATTCTTTTGCAGTTCCTGAAGTTGTAGTCCTTGTTGTCTCTTTCTAGAATGTCCTTCAAAACATTCTGGGGGGCTGGTTTGGTGGTCATGAATTTCTTCAGGTGTTCTTTGTCATGGAAGTATTGTGTGTCTCCATCAGTTTTGAAAGACAGTTTTTCAGAGTACATCAATCTGAGCTGAAGGTTGTTGTCTTTTAGGGCTTGAAATACTTCACTCCAAGCTCTCCTCGACTTGAGGGTTTGTGTTGAGAAGTTTGCTGTGATTCTGATGGGCTTTCCTTTATAGGTGATGTGTTTCTTTTCTCTAACAGCTTTTAATATTCTGTTCTTGTGTTACATTCCTGGAATCTTGACTATTACTTGCCTTGGGATAGGTTTTTGTCAATCATGGCTAATTGGAGTTCTGTATGCCTCACTTATCTCTATGTCAAGTTCTTTTTCCATTCTTGGGAAGTTTTCTGCCATTATTTCTGTGAATGGCTTTTTTTTATGTCATTTACACTATCTCCTGCATTTTCATTGACTCCGATCAATCTTATGTTATTCTTCTTTGTGTCATCTAGAAGCTGTTGAATTGATTTTTCATGGTCCCTTACCATTTGAAGAACTCTTTCTTTTTGTGATGGCTAACCACAATCTTGTCTTCTATATCTGAACTTCTGTCTTCACATTGTTTCATTCTACTGCCTGTACTTTCAATGGAAGTTTTAATCTCCTGGATATCTGTTTGAATCTGTTTCATGGATTTCATTTCTTTGCTATGTTGGGCAGTCATATTTTCCCAAGTTCCTCTTTTTTTTTTTTTTGGTCTGTGTCTGCTTTCCAGTCACTAATCATGTCTTTCATTTTGGTCACCATCTCTGTAGTTATGCAAGAAATTATTTCTGTTTTGATTTTTTTCTACAGCCTCATTCATCTGCTTTGTTACTTCTGCCGTTACCACTTCCAAGAGTCTGGGTGAGTGGCTTTTGGATTGTTCCACCTTGCTGCCCCCTGGGTCTGTCTTTGGTGAGCTGGAAGTCTGGGGTTGCATCTTGCTTACGTGTCTTTTATTTTCTGTTTGGGTTTTTTTTTTTTTTTAGTTTAATTCCTGGGTTGATGCTTGTGAGTTGCTTATGGTAGGTAGCTTTATTGCCAATATCAAGAAACCTTTGGAAATTACTACTGCCTCAGAGATGTCTTCCAGGGGTAGCTGGTTTTGGGGTTTTGAGTTTGTTGCAAGATCCTATTTCTTCAATTTGTTGGGGTTGAGAAGTTGCTGTCTATTTGGCCTAGCCCCTGGTTCTTTGGTCCTGCCCTGGTTCTTTGGCCCTGGCTTATAGTGTTGTTTATGACCCTCAAGCAATCTCAGTCTTGGCATACATGGAAGAACAACTGATTAGAACAATTCTGTCACCTTGGCTGAAACAGTATAATCACTAATAACAATAGCATCAAACACAGCCTAAAAAAGTAACAAACTGTGGTAACTGTTAATTTGCCACCTTTAACCATATGAACTAGATTTGTGGTTATATAACAATATCTAAAATAAACCAGAAACTTGTATACAGTAAGTATGCCTTCAATATGGTAATTTTACCCTTGGAGGAGAAAATTCAAAAGGGATTAGCAGGAAAAAATAGAGAAATAGAAGAAGAGGAAGAGATGAGGAGTAAGGCTGGAGGATAGGGGAAGATTATGCAAACTTTGAGAAATGAGTAAAGAAGAAAGGAGTGAAAGAGAGAAGGAAGAAAGAAAAACAAGGACAAAACAAAACAATAATAACAAAAAACTAGAAACAAATTTCACATTCATATAAAAATAAGAAAAAAACAAGGAAAAAAGAAAGAGGAAAAAGAAAAAAAAAACCTAGCAAAAACAGAAAAAAAAAAAAGGTCCACTTCCAGGCATGTCTCTGCTGTCACTGGTAGACAGACTAGGCAGGCCCAGGTCTGTACTGATTAATCCCAGCAGTATATTTAAGGCAGGATAATGGGTAATCCCAGTTTGGTTCAACAGTCAGGCTTCACCACCAATTCCACTAAAGTTTAGCCTGGTCTCTGGCTGTGAGGATGGAATCCAGTTTGTTCAGCTAGAGATACACTGTGTGTCTCCCACTGGCCTGGATTTGGCTCCTTGATCTCCTGCCAACTTGAGCTTGAACTCAGCTTGGCTTTGCCCCAGCCCAGAGAGCCAGTACCAGTAGCTTTTCTGAGATCTGAGCTCAGTAGGGCCCTCTCCAAGATGGCAGCCCACTGAGTGCCCTCTCCTGGGGGACATCTGAACCCAAATAACTCGCCAGCCACTGCAGTCTGCTGTGTCCACCACTCCATTCCACTGGTGTGTCTTTCCATAGAGGCCTCTGGGGTTACCAGTAGTCACTGTGTGTCTGCAGGCTTGAGCCGCCTCTCCTGCGCTGTGAGCTGTGAGCTGGGCCTCTGGGAGAAAGCGCTGTCTGACGCCTCATTGTTCTGTGCTGAGGTTTCTCTTTTTGCTTTTCCTGTGGGCTTCACTTCTCGCTTCAAATCCATGCTAGGTCCTGGGAACCCACTTCCTTCCTTCTCTTCCTCACGTTGCTATATTCCAGCACCTGGACAACAAATCTTGGAAAGGTTGTTTCTCTGCTGCTCTGCCATCTTCTCAGAAGTCCATATATATATATATGTGTGTGTGTGTGTGTGTGTGTGTGTGTGTGTGTGTGTGTATATATATATATATATATATATTTAGAACAATGACTCTTCAAGTCTTTTGTAAGAGTTCTTTATATGTTTTGGATTTTTTGATTCTTTATGTATTCTACATATTAACCCTTTATCAGATATATGATTTGCAAATATTTTCTCCAATCCCATAGATGGCCTTTAGCCCTGGCAATTGCTTCTTTTGGTACACAAAGGTTTTAAATTTTGATATGATGTACTTTATCTATTTCCTTTCTCTTGTTGCCTGTATTTTGGGTGTCATACCCAGATCTTCACCAAATCTAGTGTCATGAAATTTTTCTTCTATGTTTTCTTGTAAGAGTTTTATAGTTTTAGGCCTTCTGTTTAGGTCTTTGATCATTTTGAGTTAATTTTATATATGTTATATATAATATCATTTTTCCTGGAACCATAACATGTAGCAGGAGCAACATGACATAGTTAAGAAATGGTCTTCTACATTTCTATTCTTTGGTGTTAGTCTAAAACATGTCTTTCCTCCTTCTTCCAATGAACACTTGCTCCTCACCATGAAAGAGGCCATAAAAATGTAAGAAAACCAATGCAAAAATTTATATTTTATTTGAATTCAAAAAATTTAAAATTGTTTTCAAATTCAGGAAAGTACCATAATGCAGGACCCCGAGGGGGGAAGCCTCATATACAGAGACAGATAAATTAAATTTATATACTGCAGACAAGCCAAGAAGTGTGTAGATTACATATTTACAGCACTTGATGTTTTCTGAAAACCATATTTATACATTTTATTACATTTACAAAAAAGGCTTTCACTACTGTTTACCTACAATAATGAAAAAAAATTTACACCCCTTTTTCTTTCTTTTTTTGGTACTGTACAAACTTTGTATAATAAAAATATATCTCTGTACAAAAGATTTTTTTTTTGTTTTTGTTTTACTTTTTTTTTTCCCCTCATGGGATGGCGGTGGTGGGTATGTGGTGTGAAAGGCGGTGAAGGGCCTAATCTGCCCTGCTTCTGTCCAAGTCTCTGGAGGTGGAGAGAAAATGCCAGAGTGGGGAGAGGGTACTGCACAGCAGAGTGCTGGGTGCCCAGTAGCCTGTACTCCTTGGCGCCTGGTGGGACCCACAAGGAAACACAGGGGAGGGAGTGCAGTAGAGTTGGAGGAGGAGTCCCCGAGTGATCGGGATGTAAGAAGGGGAAGGAGCAGCAGAGAGCTTCCTGCATTTGTTCCAGGGATGGAAACGGATGAGAGTGTGTTTCTTTGGACTGGTCCTCTCCTGCCTAGCCTGGGGATGTCTTGTCCCAGGAGTGCGGGCAGGAGTGGGCTCCCACCACTGGCGGGCTCCATTGTATCTACTGGAAATGGCACCTTTCACTTTAGCTCATCTTAACATCAGCCAGATCTTTTAATTTTTTCCAACCCAGAACTGGAGAACCAGGTGGCCCTCCTCCCCTACTCTTACAAGTTTCTGTTTGTTATTTCAACACATCATACAAACAACTGAGGCTGGCATATCATATATGCAGAGGTGTAAGCCCATAGGGACCTTCCCAAGGACAGAGAAGGTGGTTTGGAATGCAACGCTTTGGTTCTAAAACTTGTAGGTTTCAGAACAATATTCATATGGAATTTATTAATGACTGAAGCGCAGCGAAACTGTCAAAATAAACCAAAAGCACTTACAAGGAGGTGAATAGAGTGTGACTTTCATTTACTCTATTCCCCTGATCAGGAGCTATCAGCTCCTTTGTCTGCTGTGGTCAGGGGCTTCTGGGAGCCAAGGGGCCAGCACCAATGCCAGGCGGTAGGGAGTGGGGGTGGGGTGGCTTTACTGGGCTCCTGTCCTGATGCTGTCAGGTGGAAAGAGCAGCACCCAGATGGGACACAGGTGTCCCTGTCTGCCATACCTGGCCACAGGGCTAATGTCAAGACTCAGAAACCCTCCCTTTCTTTGGTGCCTCTTCTAGGCCTGAGTTTCTGGAAGAGGGTGTAGTGGACTCCACTCTTACTCACTTTGTGGCTCATGTCTCTTTACCTTCCTGGGCCTCAGTGTTCTCATATATAAAATGGGACTACAAATCCTGTTCTGACTGTGTTGTACGAACTAGAAATAATATATGTAGGTGTCAGGCACAGAGAAGAAACCCAGTACATGGTGGCTGTCATTTTTTGGGTGCCTTGTGCGTCCTCTCCAGCACCTCCCTCCTGCCACCAGACCTGTTACCCTTTTCTGGATCACAGACTTGTTTCTTCTTCTTTTGGTTATCGGATAGTCAGATGTGAACTTGAGCTCCTGGCCAGATTCCTGCCTTCTTCTCTTTGGCTCACCCTTCTTTCCAAGTGATGCTCAGGACCCAAATGATTTTTTAATTCACTGGGTTTAGAACTCAATACAGTTATGTTTGAAAAAATAAAGAAACTGACTGCCAAACTATTTCTGGAGATTTTTCCCTGTCCCTGGGGTCATCCTTGCCATCACTGTACAGATGGCACCCTCCATCTGCAGACGACCGCTTTCTGCACACCAATCCCTGGGACGCATCCTACTAATGCGTTCACGGTGTCCTCACACGTGGGACTGGTGAGGGGCATGTTGCTTTGAGAGAGCTGATTGTGCCCCCATATCTTCTCTGAGCTTGTGGGGAGCAGGGCACAGGGCATCTTTTACAACACACTTATGTTTTCAAGCCTTTGTTGTCTCTTCCATAGGATACAAATGAGGGAGACATGTGTGTTTGTGTGTGTTCAGGCCCGTATCCACACACACACGCACATCCACAAGTTGCTTTGCTACTTTAAATCCGTAAACTTTCCGCCCCTGTCTGTAGCCCCTCTTCCTTTACTGCGGCAAGCCAGGGCATAGAGGAATCCCCTCCAGGGTGGCAGGCGTAGATGGTGGCAGGGTGGGGCCCGAGTCCCAGCAGCGGCAGACACAGGCAGAGAGACGGACGAAGGGCGCTGGGCACTGTGCTTGGGGAGCTCGTTCCTGCCCCCTGGAAAGCTGGCAACGAAAGGACCACGGCGCAATTGGTAGAAGAGAGGATGGAGAGGGTAGGAGCACAGCAAAGCAGCATGGGAAGAGGCAAAGCCAAGAAGGAATAAAGGGGGAAGAATGAAAGAAAATTAGTTGGCTCCCTCCTTTTATTCTTCCCTAACTGTGGGTGGGGAACACACACAGGACACGTGTTTTTCTCCTGTAGTCTTTTTTCCCTCATGGGCCGACTCATCCAGCCAGGAACTGGATTCTAACCCCGTAGTTACTAGCTGTGTGGTTTTGGTCAGCTACATGAATTTTGAATTGCCTGTTTTCAGTTCTGTCATGTGCAGTGAGGGTCCTAACAGCACCTACCTCCCAGGTTGACGGGAGTCACTCAGGTCTGCGACGCGCCCCACTCAGTGCCTGGCACACACTGTGGCTCAGCCCTGCCTTCCTGCCTGTGCTCGTGCCGTGGGCACGTCGCCCGTCAGAGTGCCTGCATGTGCCCAGGAACCTGCCCGCCCCGCACAGCCTGCTTCCCGTCCCCTCATCTCACCAGCTGCTGGAGGCGGGGCTCTCGGTGGCGGCAGCGGTGGCGGCCAGGCCTGCGGGCTATACCGCGGTGCACACTGTGCTGACTGTGAACTCCGCCTCGTTGGCCATGATGTCTGTGGGCTGGATGCTGCGGTCGTACATGGGGTTCTCGAACGTGGCTCGGACGTTTGTGTTCTCGTGGCCTGCGTAGCCGTTGAAGGGAACTTTGGGTCTTCTCCTGGGAATGAGAGAGAGTGACTGCAACAGGGACACGGATACTGGACAGGGGTCCGAAGGGGAGAGGCGGGAGAGGGACGCTTCCTTCCCCTTAGAAGGCTGCATACACCCTCCCAAACTGGCTTCTTCCTCCTCGGTACCTGTGCTTGTAGAGATAGAGCACAAAGCCGGCGATGATGAGGGCGATGAAAGGCACCAGGATGGCAGCGGCCACAGAGCTGCTGTTGGAAGCGAAGTGGCGGCCGATGGACTCGTGTTCGGACTCCAACAGCCTGCGGTCTGCAAAGTCCCAGAGCAGAATGCTCAAGTCCCAGGCAGACAGTACCTGTCTGCCACTCTATGTACCTCACACAGCCAGTCCTGCTTGGCTGGATAGAGCCCTGCCACCTGCCTCCCTCATGCTGGCATTCCCTGAGACGGGCCCCGCGTGACCGTGGAAGGACCTGGAGCCATGGCTCCAGATGAGATCTTAAAGGACTCGGCCCGTTAGAAATTCCTATTCTTCTCATGGCCATAGAATCCTCTTATCAGATGGAGCCAAAATATAGCACAGATAAGGGAGAACTGCTCAAGTTGAGGTGGGGTTCAAGGTCCCCCTTCTGGAGGCTCTTCCTTCCTCCTTCCATAAACCCCAGAACTTGAGGGCCCAGATGAACACAGACTCTGCGGCCCCAAGGGGACTGGGCTCTGAATGAGGAGAGGGCTGCCTCACGGACAGGAAGTTGGCTGCAGAGCCCCGGGGTACTAACAGTGTGTTTGGCTGTGGGAGTTGGGGGTGTGCTGCCCAGTGTTCGAAGTGCTGTTGCTCTGGAGAGAGTGTTCCTGTTCCATGTGGCCCAGGAAGGCAGACACAGGACAACTGTGGGGAAGAGAAACAAGGAGGGGGCACCATAGGAGACAGATTTCTGTTATAATTGAGAGCTTTCTGGAGGTCAGAGCTATGAGAAAATGCAATAAATTGCCCAGCAGGAGTGGTCCTGCAGACTGGAGGTGACAGAGCCCAGGGTATCGAGCAGGTGTCCAGCACCTGTGACTCCTCCTATCTCCCCAGGCGCTGCTCCTGAGAAGCCAGAACCCCTCCCTATAGCACTCTGATGCTGGGGCCCCAGTGGCTCTGGGTTAGGGCCAGTCTCCGAAGTAAGGATGCCTGGCTTGGATGACATGGAACATGTTGGGTCAAGATGCAAAGAAGCAAGAAAGGAGAGGAATCGCTTTGGTGCTTGGGTTTCTCATCTGTGACATGTGGACCATACTAGCCTTCCAGAACTGGGCTCAGGAGGAAAGGGCATCATGAGGCATGGCAGCCCTAAGAACCTTCACTTAAATGCTGCAGGGTCTTTGGTCCTTGAGGCCGGGGTGATGCCTGAGGGACCATCAGTTTGTAACTCAACTTGAGGACTGAGCGTGACAGTATCTAGCAGAGTTGAGTGTGTCAGGTTTAGGCGTTTGCCTTTGGAGAGACACGCCATGGCTTTTGTCAGATTCTCTGAGGCATCCAGGATCCAAATGAGGGTGAGAACCTGTCTCAGACGCTGTACCTTGCCAGCCCTCCCCACACCCCACAGCATGCAGTTTCTCTGCTACCCCCACAAGCGCACACTTCCACAGGGCAGATGCTAGTTACCAAGTCTCTGAAAGCCAAACTGCCCGAAGCCTTGGCCCTTGACGGAGCCCTGGTAGATGAAGGTGCCTCCAGAGGACTCTGAGGAGACCTGCGACAGTGGGGAGCAGAGAGAGCAAGATGCAAGGCATGCTGGAAGGATCCAGAACTTCAGCTGGCTGCACCAGGCCAGGCCAGAGGCACACAGGTACATGCTGCCAGGCAGGCTGGTATCATCCACTGACCTGCTGCTCCAGCACACAGACATGGGACTCGCCCACACCCAGGCAGGCGCAGAGCAAGACCGATGTGGGGCTTGGTGTGCCTGCGCTGTATGAGGTAGGGAGATGATGTTACGTTCTACTGGCCAGTTAGTCTTTCTGTGCTTCCATTTCTCATTTGTAAAACGGGAACCAAAACAGTATCTATGGCATAGGGTTGCTGTGACGATCAAATGAGTTAAGAGATAAGGCACTTAGGACTTGACTTCATTAATAGGTCTTAGATACGCATGAGCTATTGTTCCTTTGATGAAAACTGACTTTTGGGGCATTTTGGAACAAATGGAAGCTGATTAAAATGTGCATAGCAGATTTAACCTGCTTTGGAGAGCTCATCACAGTTCGAAGAGCTGTTAGTTTGCAGGGGTAACTGGGGACATAGCTCTGCCCTGCTCCCTCTGCCTCTAGTCTTCCATTAGACTAGAGCTCAGACAGGTGGGCTGTGGCCTCAGCAGCTGAAGTGTGCTTCGAGGATGCTCTGCTACAGGTGTACCTCCCAATCTGTGCTGCAGGGTACTCTCTGCCTGGTGTCCCCTGGCTGACCTCCTCACCTGTCTCCTGAAACATGCCCTGGCTGACTGTCATTGGCTGTCATCCTAGGCAGTGGCTCCTGTTGCTTCTGGCCTCATAGGTCCCTTTCGGTCTTGCCTCTGGGCCCCAACTTTGACCCTTGTCTTCTCACACCTGACAACCCTCCTGTATGGTGGAGTCTGTTGTTTCTGCTCAGCTTTTGGATCGCCACTGCTGAAGCTGGCTGGTACCTAGATATGCAAGGAGACCCATAGATCACCTCTGGTGTACCAAGGAAATGACAGTAGGTGCCAGACGCTGGAGAAGCCACACGGTTCTTCTAATGGTTTTATAAAGCAAAGTCACTCAAGTACAGTGCTCCACCAGCCAGTTCTGTCCCCTGGGAGGCAGTGACTCCTTGGCTCTTTGCTACTCTGGCCCACCATGACCTCTTGCTCCTGTCTATGCTTCCTCTTCTAAGCAAACTAAGACAAGGACATCATGAATATGGCAGGTGACACTCTGCTCAATTCTACCACCTATGAAAAAGGAAGGTACAGGCAGAGGAGCATCACTGGGGAACTGGTTTTTATCTCAGGAATGCCCTAGAATGAAACGTCTCACAAGGGAGCACAAGAAATCCCACCCTACCTCTATGGCCTGGCCTCCCAAGCTGTGCTAAATCACCCATAAGTTGCATGCTCAAATGTGAGTAGGTGTTCAGTGTGAGTAGATGAGACATCACCATCTTCTTCCAGCTCCCTCCTACCATGACCTTTAATTTGCTTATACCCCAACCTCCAACCCTAGCTTCCCAGAACTTGCTCTTCTCTCCCATATATGGTAACCATCTGGATTCTGAATGTTCCAGCCCTTTTTATCTTTTCTGTTGTCCACTTCATTAGCAGACCTGGACTTTCTTGCTTCTAGTCCTTGCCCCATGAGAATTTACTCTGTATTCTGTGTTGATTCTAGGAGTTTACACACCCTTCTGTCCTCCTCTTTCCTGCCAGGGATCTGGGAATCAGGGATGGAGTATGTAGAGGTCAGTTTGGTGAACTTACATGCCCATCTAATGCCCACTGATCATCTTTGAACTTATTCACGAAGACCTCCTCAGGCCCTATAATCTGGTAGACCTGCAGCAGGAGATGGAAATCTTCTTTTTTGTAATTTCCTGGGAAAACAAAATTCAGAGAATACGTTTGAAAGATGTGTGAACAACTCAAAACACATATTTGTGGGCACGTGGGCATAAAGGAGGGTCTGAATGGAATTTCATGTGTAGCTGTTGGTAGAAACATTCTCTGCACACCTGTAAGGGGCTGAATATAGTGTTACTGTGAGTTAATGTAGGCAGAATGTGAGTATATGCAAGGATGTGTATAATGCATATTAATAACTGGATTACTGCGTGGAGACTGGTCCTGTTTACATATGCATATGGGAGAACATGATTTTGTGTATTTTGATCTGTCTGTCGATACATGGATATATTTAAATTCAGGGGGTGTAGGGAGCCATGAGGGCAACATATGGGAGTGTGTGGGTGTGTGTATGGATATGTGTCAGATCACATGAGTGCATATGATCGTGTGGTGGTGTGTGCATGAGTGGACATGATTGTATGTGGGGTGGTGGATTAGTATGTTCCTTCACTCGCTCATGCATCTGCTTCTCTATCTCTATTCAAGAAACACTTGTTTGCTAAGATATTTAGTTTTTCTGATCATACAAAAATTAAAAATTGGGAAAAATTTGAAAAACACAGAGGAACATGAAGAGAAAAAAGGTCTCTCCTAATGTCATTACTAAGCAACAACCACTGTTTAACATTTTAGTGTAAATACTTTTAGTTTTCTTTCTTATAATTAAATTTTTTTCTTTAAAAGTCTGGAGTCATATTTTAAATGCATTGTAGTGTGGGTGCATTTCTCCCTGATTTGGAGTATTTTATCCAGCAGATATTACATAATTATAAAACCTATTTTTTATGTTTATGTTTGAGAAATTTTCTACTGTCACCTTTTGATAATACAAATAACTCTCTAAAGTAATCACACCTTATTCATAAATGTTTGACTCCTCCATGTCAATTTCTTACAATAAAATCATTAGAAATGTAAGAGCAGGTGTAATGAATACAATCATTTTCAAGAATCTATTGTCATTTTTTTCTAGAACTGTACTATTTTATACTTCGACTCTTACTGCTACGAATCTGACAGAACTAAGGTTTATCATTTCAAAAGCTGAGTTTGATGGGATGCATGGAAAATGATATTTTGTGTTTATTTTTATTATTTGATAAGAGATATATTTTCTTTGATTGATGGATTGAATTTGGACTTCTGGAAACTTTCTGCTCTTATTTTTGGTTCTGTTTTAGATACACTGATGTCTCTTTTTCTTTATAAGAGTTCTTTACATACCTACATTATTAATGTTTGTCATCTAACCACTTCATTAGTCTATGGGCCACAATGAACATATTCTTCCTCCTTCCTTTGCCCACCAGACAAGTCTGAGCCTCACATGACAGTATGATGCTGAGCCATTAAACTCATCCCGGCAGAAGTATGTGCCCATCGCCCTGGCTACCTGCCCTGCTTTCATGGATGTGCCCTCCTCCTTACCAGCCAATTGCAGTTCCACACCACTGTGATCAATCATGGTGGCATTGACTCTGCTGTTGCCAACCTGGAAGCCGGTCACTCTGAGCATGGCTGGCTGCTTCTTCCCTTGATACTCATAGGCCCCCTTCCATAGGAAATTCTTGGCAAAAACATCGCCAGGAACTAGAGGAATTGAGAAACACACACTGTTGGTATAATTAAGGCCACTGAGGACTGATTCCAGCTCACTCGTTGAGGTTGTTTTCTTTCCTAACATGTGAGGAGGGTGGCAGAGTGCTGTGGTCCTTTTATGAGCCTCTTGTATCTCAGAGTAGATGGATGGAGGGAATTGAAATCAATAGGTTGAAGAGATATCCACACTCCCAGGCTCATTTCAGCATTTTTCACAACAACCAATATAGAATCCATCTAAGTGCCCACTGACGGATGAAAGGATAAAGGAAATGCGGTATGTATACACAATGGAATACAATTCAGTCTTTAAACAGAAACACATTTTCTGTTATATGTGACAGCGTGTATGAGCCAGGAGGACATTAGACCAAGGAAAACGAGGCAGGCACAAACACTGCATGAGCTTGTGTGTATGTGCAAGCTAAAAAGTCAAACTTGTAGAAGTAGAGTAGAATGGCAATTACCAGCGGGGCTGGATGGGAAGAGGTAGGATGGGGCAATAGTGGTCAAAGGGTACCAAGTTTTGGCTGGACAGGAAGAATAAGTTTTAGTTATTTATTGCACAGCATGGTGATGCAGTGAACAACAACATATTGTATATTTCAAAATTGCTAAAAGAGTAGATTTTAAACGCTCTCGCCACAAAAAATAACTGAGTTAATGATATATTAATCAGATTTATTTAGTTATACTAAAACATATCTATGTATCATACATAACTTTATATTGTACCCCATAAGGAGAACTAGGTAGGGAAAAAGAAGGAAGGTTAAAAGTAAGACGAAAGGGAAAAAAATGGAAAAATGTTAATAAACCTGTTGCAAATAGGGAAGGGTGGGGGAATGGAAGGGAGGGGAGGGGAAGGGGGGGAACCAAGATACATCATGTACAGGTACAAAATAACCATGTTGACTGTGATCATTATGTGTACAATGTACCAATACATGTTCTTGGTAGAAAAAAAAAGATTAAAGAGAAAAAGAGAGAGGGAACTAGAAGGAAGAGAGGAGAAAAAAGAAGGAAAGAGAAAGGGGAGGGTCTAAAAGATGGAGAAAGGGAGAAAGGGAGGAGAAAGCTGTTGGCAGTACAGTGTGGTAGAGAGGAACACTGGCTGACGCAGACTGATCTGGATTCCAGTCTTAGTTCTGTTACTTACCAGTTTCTTGTTCATGAGCAAGAACCTTAACTTTCTCATCTACAGGGGCCACACCTGTAGATCTGTAAACCTGGGGCCACCCCACCTCCCTCACCAGGGTTATCGTAGGGCTTAAATGATCTAACAATACAAACTGCATGCTATACAATGTCGGCACATAACATTACCTAATGTGATTGCTACTAACGTTGCTATTTATCCTTGTAATAATTTTCTAAGGTAAGAATTTTGATTCTTATCTCATCAAAAGGCAACTGAAACTTAAGAGATGATGTTTATTTCCCCAAAGATACAGCTGGTCAGTGACCAAAAAGGCCCTGAACTGAGTTGAGGGCCAGTCTTGTTTCCTGTTTAATAAACACGCTAATGTGGTGCTATTGTGTGGATCTGGAACGTCCTCCAAAGGTCTGTGTGTGCATAAAGGCTTTGTTCCCAGCATGGCACTATTGGGACGTGGTGGGAACTTTAAGAGGCATAGTTGGAGGTTTTAGGTCACTGGGGACGTGGCCTTGAAGGGGACTGTGGGACCCTGGTGCTTCCTCTTCTTATCTCTTTCACACTTGGCTACTAGTGCACAGGCTTCCTCCACCACATGCTCCCACCATGAAGTGCTATAACACAGGTACAAAAGCAATTGGGCCATCCATTTATGGACTGACCTCCAAAAGTGTGATGCAAAGTGAAACTTTTCTCTTTGTAACTTGATTATCTCAGCTATTTGTTACAGTAATGGAAAGCTAACGAGCATGTCATAAAAAAGTAGAAGACCTCCAAAAGAAGGTGACAGTCTACAATAATTTTGCATTGGTCATGCCACACCTGTCACTTTATGTCTGGTTCTGGATGTGATATTGAAAGAATCAATACCTGTCTTAAAGAAACAACCATTTCCAGGCAGCTCCTGGCCAGGACCTGGGTCTGTGTGTCTGTTGTGAGCACGCTATCACTGGTTTCAGAGCTCGGAGCTCGGGATACGTTTCTGGGTGGTCCCAGCTCTCTCTTGTGGATGAGGTTTTTTGCTTCCTTTAGGCTCACTTCCTCCTGAAGGTCGCCTGGCTAGGAAGGCAGGCAAGCAAATCAACTCAAGTCTGTTGATGGTTTTCATGCCCTTCCTCCAGGCACTCAGCAATTCATGTGCAGGTTTCTGGCTAACTAAGTGGTGGGAACAATACTGTTTTTTTGAGCCAGTGATCAGGAGCATACGTACCCAAGGGCTGGGTGAGTGGTGGCTCTCTGGCAGTGTTGATGGGTCTCCCACTGGGCCGGACCTCTGCTGGGGAAAGAGAATGGAAGGAAACAGGGTCAGCCTCTGATTCACACTCTGTTGGAAAGGTAATAGCTACCTGACATTAGATCACTGGGTTCTCTGACACTTTGGTTTGGACTTAACTTCTTAGGGCAGGCAGGACATGAACTGCTTTGATGGTCCGTCTCATTAAATAAAATACAAACAATTACAGGGAATCTATATCAGTTAAAGTTATTGAAAAACTAACAAGGCATTAGGATATATATATGTGATTCTTTATTAATGCATTAAATAATAGGATAACAGGATCTACCATAATCTTAAAGTAGATAGGCTAAATAAATGAAAATAGAATTAATGGATGATCCATCAATCCTACTCCTGGGTATATATGCCCAAAGGACTTGAAATTAGTATGTTGAAGAGACGTCTGTACTTTCATGTTCACTGCAGCATTTTTCATGGTAGCCAAGATATGGAATTGATCTATTTGTCCATAATTTGTATTTACATATACATACACATGCACATGTGCACATACACACACACAGAGAAATATTAATCACAAGAAGGAAATCCTGTCCTGACAACATGAGGATATTATATTAAGTGAAGTAAGGCAGGCACAGAAAGACAAATACTGCATGAACTCACATATATGTGGAATCTGAAAAAGCCAGACTCATAGAAACAGAAAGTAGAATGGTGGTTACCAGGGCAAGGGGCAGCGAGGGAGTAGAGTCAGGGAGATTTTAGTCAAGGATACAAAATTTCACATAGACAGGAGGAACAAGTTCAAGATTTGTTGTATACGATGCTGCACATAGCTAAAAATGTATTACATACTTGGAAATTGCTGAGAGATTTTAATTGTTTTTGTGTATAAAGTGGTAAGTGAGGCAGTGGATATGTTACTCAGTTTGATTTAGCCATTCTGCAATGTACACATATATATTAAAACATCATGTATATCATACGTGTATCAATATTTATGTTAGAATAAATAAATGTGTGAAAAACACTCAAACCATGAGATGACACTTTACATCCACTTAAGATGAATACACACAAAAGAGATGGACAGTAACAAGGTAGGCAAGGGGACAAAGGAACTAGAACCCTGGGGCATGGCTGGTGGGCAGGTAAAATGCTGTGAGTACTTTGGGAAGGGTTTGGCAGCACCTCAAAATGTTACACACGGAATTACTATTCCACTCCTAGATTTACGCCCAAGAGAAATGGAAACATATCCATACAAAACATGTCTGTGTATGTTCACAGCACTTTTATTTATAACAGCTGCAAAGTAGAAATAACTCCATTGTTCACCAGTGGATGAACTGATAAACAAAATGTGATATATGTGTATGATGGAATATTACCCAGCCATAAAATGAGTGAAATTCTGATGTCAGCTAAAACATGGATAAATCCTGAAAACATTATGCCAAGTGAAGTAAGCCAGTTATCAAGAAATCAGTCAATAACAAATGCTGGCAGGGCTGTGGGGAAAAAGGAACACTTCTTCACTTTTGTTAGGAATGTAGACTGGTGGATATCATTGTGGAGATGCCTCAAAAAACTAGGACTAGAGATTCTGTTTGACCCAGCTATTCCCCTTCTTGGTATCTTCCTGAAAGAATTAAAAGCATCATACCATGGCAATACATGCACACCCATGTTTATAGCAGCACAGTGTGTAATAGCTAAATCTTGGAAACAGCCCAAATGCCCATCAACTGATGAATGGATAAACAAGATGTGGTTTTATTATACAATGGAGTACTACTCTGTCACAAAGAATGATAAGCCTGAGACATTTCTAGGTAAATGGATGCACCTTGAGAACATTCTCTTAAGTGAAATAAATCAGACACACATGTTTGAATACCACATTGTTTCTCTGGTGTGAGAAACTGAAAGCGTCAATAAGGACTAAAATGTATTATATTGGGAAAGGGAAGAAATTGTTCAAATGGGAAGGGGAATGGGGGGGAAGGGAAAGGAAGGGAGGGACAAGAAAAAAAGAGAATAGAAGAAGAAAAATGGAAACAAAGCTTTTGTAAATAAGGAGGGAGGAGGGGTTGAAGGGAGGGGAGGGGAATGGGAAAAAAAGAAGCAACAAGATATATCATGTACAGGTACAAATTCCCTGTGAGGAATGTTATCATTATGTATATCTAAAATGTACCACTAAAATAAAATTTTAAAAAAAATGAAGTAAGCCAGACACAAAGACAAATAGTGTATGACTCCACTAAAACCAGGTACTTAGATTAGACCACTTTACGGAGACAGACAGTATAACAGAGGTTACCGTGGCTAAGGGAGAAATGGGATGTTATTGCTCAACAGATTTAGAGTTTTGTGTTAAGAATGATGATAGTGGTGATGGTTGTATGATATTGTGAGCGTACCCAATGCCACTGAATGTACAATTACAATATTATATTATGTATATTTTGCCACAATAAAAACAATGAATGTACTTTTAAAAGACCCTTATACCACTACCATATGTGGAAAATGCATAGCAATGATAAATGTTTGAAGAGATAGAAACTACTCTCATTTGGTCATTACACACGGTCATGCTGCGCCTCATAAACAGGTACAAATAAGTGTTAGTTAAGATGTTTCAAATAAGGAATGTAATTATTAGGTACTGTAAGCACATACTAACAAAAAATAAAACTGAAATAATTGGTTTTTTTTTTTTTTTTTTTTTTGGTACCAGGGATCGAACTCAGGGCCTTGTGCTTGTGAGGCAAGCACTCCAACCACTGAGCTAAATCCCCGGCCCTAAAACTGAAATAATTGATAAATAAAAAATTAAAAAAAAGTATTAATTTATAGAAAAAATTGTATGTAAAATTGTATATTGTATATAAAATTTATAATAATTTATACAATGAAAATAAGACAATATTATTGCATTCTAACTCTGATTAAGGCTTTGACCACCGGGCCTTCCTTGTGTTTGAAGGGCAGGATGGGAACGTTGTTAAGAGCCGGGACCCTGAAGTTAGACTGCCAGAGTCTACCACAGTGCTGGTGAACCTGTGGCATGTGTGCCGCAGCGGGCTGTTTGTATTATTGAAAACTCGGAAAGGTTTGCCATCACTGGTGTAGACCTTCAGCTCTGTCCGTTTACCAGCTGATGACTTTGGGTATGTTGCTTAACTTCTCTGTGCCTCAGTTTCCTGATAAATTACATAATACAACCGGCACCTGGCTTATAGGCTGCTCATGAGGACCGAGGGAGTTAATACGAAGGGCTCAGAACAACCAGGTGCATATGAGGAGGCAGCACTTGTCAGAGAGAGGTCCGTGCTAGTCCAGCACCAAATTGGTCCTCGGGCCTTTCACTTAAGGTGGGACTCAGGCATCACCTCCTTCCAGAAGCCTGCCGTGACTTCATCCCAACCCCAGCACCCTTCCTCCTCAGTCCCCAGCATTTAGTGCATCTCTGCTCCTGAGGCGCTGCTGCACCTGAGTGTGTACAGCTCTCTGCAACCGACCATAAACTCCTTTAGGGTGGGGTTTTGTCTTTTACCTCCAGGGTCCTCCTGCCCAGGACAGGCATGGTATGGAAACCATGTGCAGTAAATAGTGACTGAATGGGTGAAGAAGAGGTTGAGGGAGTGACAATTGAGGAGGGAGATATGTTTACCCTGATTTGAACGTTACACAGCGTATTGAAACATCATATTGTGTCCCATAAATACGGACAATTTTTATGTACTTAATTTTTACATTGAAGAAGAAGAGAGGGAGGGGGTCTGGGACACCCTGGGTGGGTACTGGTTTTTCAAGGTTTCGATATGCATGCTGTGCTCCTCCAGTTTGATGGAAGAACGACTGTGCCTAAGTGAGGAACGCAGGATGCGTTGAACAGGTGCCTCTAACACCGCCCTGGTTTGTTTCCTGGAGATGTACCTCCTCAGAACTGGAAGCAGGGTCCAACTCCTGGAAACTCTATTTCCGCCTTCCCTTGGCACTCTCTCGGCCCACGCCCCGTGCCGCTCTGCCCTCTGCCCTACAGTGGCTCCCTGTGGGCTCACTCACCCAGGCAGATGGGTGGTTTGCCTGTCCAGCTGCCGTCTGCTTTGCAGGTGCGGTGCTCAGAGCCACCCTTGAGAGAGAAGCCCTCCTGGCAGGAGTAGATGAGTGTGTAGCCCATGGAGGGCAAGTCCAGGGCCCCAACGTTGGCATGGGTCGGTGTCTCTGGCTGCTTGCAGTGGTGGGCTGAGCGAGAGGAAAGTCACTGTTAGGCCTGAGGAGCTGAGTCTTCAGGGGCCTTTTCCATCATACCCTGTTCCTAGGTGGAACATTCCCTTCCTCTCCTTTCTAGACCCTTCCATGCCCTCCCCAGGCTCTTTCCTGAATGTCACGTAGCTCTTGACTTGGTCAACTCTGGGAACCTAAGCCTGTAGTAACTTGCCCGAGGGAAATGACCAGGGTCAAAGCCTGAAATCGTCACCTGAGGCCTGACCTTGTAGTTGTCAGTTTTTCCTGCCATTAGATAATTCACCAGAGAGTTTTTTCTTTGGTAAGCCATAGGAATTGCCTTCAAATCCAGAAAAGCTTTGGGACCCCAAGGAATGATGAGTCAAAAGAGATCAGTACCTATCCGGATGGGAAGTGGTGAGCATTCAAGCACATCCTGGATGCACTGTTGGGGCAGGAGGGTGTTGGGAAGTCTGGGGCGTACTCACGGACACAGTCGGGTGGGGTTCCACTCCAGGTCAGGTTGGGAAGGCAGGTCCTGGTGGTGGAGCCCTGAAGCAAGTAACCTTTCTGACACCGGAAGAGCACTGTGCTTCCAACCTGAAGCAAGGATGGAAGAGGCATCATGCTCTATCCAGTGACATCTCCCAAGCCTGTCACATGGCCAGTTGCTTCCCATATCCCAACTCCTACCCAAGTGAATACTCTGGCCTGAAACAAAAAGCTTCCCTGCCTGGTTCAACCTTACTGATCATCGGGGCAGTCAATATCACACCTCTTCTACAAGGCTTATCCAGGGCCCCAGGTTAGATCTGATTTCTGGCTTCTACTCTAAACCTCAGGCTTGCTAGGCATAAAGAGAGTTGGCCACTGTGTCACAACTACTCCGAAATACTGTGACACTCAAATGCCATAGTGGAACTGAAAGCATTTTATACAACTTGATCATCTGCGCAAAATCAAATTTTGCTTGTGTGTCTCCCCTTCTTTTAGGAAACTGTAAATTCCCCAAGGATGGGAGACCTCCCTTCCTTACAGATGCGGCCCCCAGAATCTGGTGCTGTGCTTTGTAAATATCTGTTGGACAGAATTGCCACTCTCCCTCTGACTCTCTCCCTGCTCGGTTGTGTTCCTCACCTCCACTCCCCACCAGTCCTTGACCGCCCACTCGATATTCCTACAACCACCAGTTTCATCTCTGTCCTTCCAAGCCATCTGGTTTAATGTAGCCTGGCCAGTTTCCAACACTGCAAGTCGGACTGCACTGCTTTCCAACTCAAATGCTCATGCATCTCTACTATGTATGGAAGTATATTCAAATGCAATGTGAAACTCTTAATTTCTGCTCTTTTTCTCCATGCCTAACCTGTTTGTCCCTTAGATTTCATCATGTGATTCAGTAAATGGCACCTCTATCCACCCAGTTGCCCACATCAAAACTTCATGTCATGTTTGATTCCTTCAGGCCTCTATCCAACCTGTCAATGTCCTGTTAGTCCCACAGAAGAGCTCTGCATACACAGTGTACCTGGAGGGTGCACTCCTCTCTGCCCCCATGGTCACCACTCTCACACAGCGCCGCCCTCATCTTTCACCCAAGTCACGACAACACTGTCCTACACGTCTAAGAGCTTCTATTCTTAACCCCTCTATTATCCATTCTTGACTCAGCAGCTACAGTGGTATTTCAAATGATGAATCAGACTGAGTATCCTTCTGTGACATTTAGAATAAATCCCAAATACTTAACATTGGCCTCAGGGCCCTGCATGACCTGGCCCATGCCTTCCTCTTTGCAAAAATCATTATGTGACTTCTGATACATACAAGTTAACACAGTAATACACAGAGTTATTAAATGTAATAATAAAATGAGCACCTTAAGTGGAGGGTGCTGTGCAGCATTGGGGCTGGGAGACTAGAGGCTGGACTGTGTGTGTGCCTTCCCTGATCCATCGCTCAGCTCCTCTCAGTGGTAACCACCATCTTGAATTTTGTGTTTTTAATTTCTTTGCTTTGTTAGAAAATAATTCTATCACACATGTGTACCTGTATCTCTGAACAGTTGAATAACTTTTTACTGGTTTTAGTCTTTATATTTAAACTTTTGTCATTCATTTTCACTGCTGTATAATAATTCATCCTGATTACACCACAATATTTTTTTGCTTTCTTTGCGACATGTGTCAGAGTGTCTCTGGGATATGTCTGCAGGAGTGGAACTCTTGGGCCCTAGTGTGTGAATGTTGAGCCTCAGGAGCCCTGCCAAGGTGCTTTCAGGCCTTGCCTGGCTCCACGATCTCGTCTTTCTTCTCTCACCTTCTGCACACTGGCTGGCAGGCCTGCTGTCTAGTCCCACTGCTCCACCCTTCCCTGTACCAGTGTTCCTTTACACTGGCCATTTGCTCAGCCAGGAATGTCATTCGGATCTGGATAGGACTGGCTCTTTTTCTCATGGAGGCCATGGTTCAAATGTCACCTTTAGGAAGACTCTTTCCTGATACCCTTCCTAAAATAGCAACCACTCTGTCCCCGGCCCTTTGTGGCACACTGTGTGGTGGTCTGCACTCCTGAAAGTGATCCTGCAGCCAGGCAGCCCCATTAGAGCAGGCTGCTGGCCTGCCGTTCCCACAGCATTCCTGGCCCCACTACGGCACAACCTGTGATTTCCAGGTTAATTTCTGATACCCTCCTGGGCGTGTCTTAGGCCCTAGCTAATTGTCCTACCTGAAACATACCCTCCTGCTGCCCATGCAGGCTGAACAAGATGTCTCCGCCTCCCAAGGCTCATTCTTGAGACATGTATGGAGCTGGCATCCTGAAGGGATGGCAGGGACCACCAGTGAATCTGCCTTAGGTGTGGTGGCTGTTGCTTGCTCCTACCATCTGATATGAGCCCTGTCTGTGCCTAGGTTGTGTATGCCTTGAGGACAGATCCATCTGCCTTTCTCGTTTCAGTATTTCCACCAATACCCCTCCCCCAGCTGCAGGGCTGCTGGAAGGCAATGGTGGCAGGACCCGCCATGCTCCTCACCAGCCTCACCAGTGGGCAGCCTCACTGGTTGGCATCGGCGCCTTCCTGTTCCTAAAAGATGCTCCTAGGAACACAGTTTAGAGCCATAGCGCTTCCTTGGTCCAGTTTGTAAGGCCCCTTTCCCCTTCCCCTGTCCCCACAAATGTCCCTGGCTCCTGTGACACGAGTGACAGCAAGGGGCAAGAGGGAGAACGGCCCAATATGGGCTAATCTCATTACCTGGTAGCCCTGGGAATTGTTCTGTATCCCAAACTGTGGCACGCCAGGGTCGGCACACATGGTCAGTGTGGGATCTGCAAAACAAAGGCAGACCCCACAGTCACTGACACATTCCCTGCCTCCTCTCACTGACAAATAGATGTGGGCCAAAAAACAGAGCCTCGGCCCGAGTTCCCACCTCCCGCGACTGGCGTCGGCCTCTGACCCTGGCTGGCTATTCCATCCTCCAAGCACCTTCACTCTGGCTGCTCCATGGAGCTCAGAGCAGGAGGACTCTCTCTCTATTGCACATGAGACCAGTGAAGATCAGGAAGGAGGCCATCACTGCAGGCCGCACAGGTCATCTCCCAGCCGGGACACTCACTGCCCCAGGTTCCACTCACCTATGCAGCTGGGCTGTGTGCCGCTCCACGTCCCATCTGACTGGCAAAACCTCCGTGGAGAGCCCACCAGTACCAGAGGGGGGTGGCAGGAGAAGGACACAGATGACCTGTAGGAGAAGCCTCGGTCTTCTCTCCTCCCACGGGGTGGGACCCCGGGATCTCCGCAGAACACAGCTGGGGAGACAAGGGGAGAAAGATGGGTCCAAGTTGTTTCCCAGAACCCATTCTTCCCTGCTTCCACCCATGCCATTGTTCTTTGTACTGTTTTTCTCCAGATTCCACTTGAACTCTGGAAACTGGGGCAACCCCAGCAAGCACTTAGTGCTTCCGCCTGCCTCATTACTGCAACAGCTGCTAGGAGCTTCCTCTTCTTCCCACTGCACAGAGCAAGTCATGGACTAACATGTCAAGAAGTTTAGAACATTGAGATGGGGCTGGGGGTATAACTCAGGGGTAGGGAACATGCTCAGCATGCTTGGGGCCTTGGGCTCAATCCTCAGCAACATAAACAACAAACCGAGAACGTTGAGGAAAAAACAAATTACAATCACACTTTCTAAAACTTTTTCCCTATATAACACATATTCTAGTCTAGTCTTCTCCAGTTGTGTGCACACTTGTGCATGGCTGCAAACTCACGTCCATGTGATTGCAAATCTTGCTTCATTTACTTAATATCATCCTGCGAACATGTTCTACGTTTATAACATCATTATCATTTATTAGTTACACAATTTTGCAGCAGCAGAGCTCTGAGGAGGGAAGTAGGGTGACATCTGAGAGGGTCTAGGCCTTTGGGAGCCACTCACGGAAACACTGAGGCAACTCCCCCGTCCAGGATCCGTTTCCCTCACAGGTGAGCACCGCAGGCAGGGAGAGCTGGTAACCCTCCAGGCAGGCGTAGGTCACGCTCGAGCCCCACGTGAAGTCAGACCCCAGCACTTTCCCGTTGGGGATGAGCTGAGGTGGCTTGCACATGATAGCTGTGGTGGAGATCAGAGCAGGCTGAGTCCGGGTACTGTCCTGGGGAAACCAACCCTGTCACCACCACTGGCTACTCCACCACCAGCTGGGAGCCTGGGTCAAGACCTCTCTTTCTGTGGGAATTCTGATACTTTTGCACGTTACAATGCCTCCTCTTAAGACTGACAATCTTGTCCTCTCTTCCTCCCACCCACGAATGTCTGAAGCCCAGGTCTTACATTAGTTCCTTCTGGTTCCTTCTGAGCCGATGTTCAGGGCCAGTCCCCTTGCACACCCCCTGATAAGATGTTAGGATGCCCTGTCACCCCTTCCCATCTGGATAGTCAAGGCCCACATCTCACTGGTGTGTCTTCTTTGGCCCTCTGTTGATAGCTTCAGCCCTCAGACGCACCTTTGCAGACTGGCTTGGTACCATTCCACGTCCGGTCCTTCGTGCAGCTCAGCACAGACACCCTGTGCGACTCCATCATGTAGCCAGGGACACACTGGTATGTCACAGTTTTGTTGTACCTGAAGTCATTGCCCAGTCGGAGGCCATTGGCTGGAATCCCAGGGTCACCACAGTTTATGACTAGGATAAGAGACATACAGCATTATTCACTCCCAGCCTCATCTCTGTCACTCCCTGTACATGTCCAGGAGGAAAATGGTCACACCAGGGGTGCTCTGTGCTTCACAGGCTCCCAGGTGGGCACTGCTCATCCTAAAGGCTAGCAGATCAAATCTCTCTGCATGGGCCTTTGACATCCCTGCTGTCCACACCCATATCATCATTTTGCACACCAGCAAGCTGGGCTATGAAGACCATCCCTCTTATTCAAATCTACCCCCTGCCCAGGAAGTACACGCAGGGCTCTCCTCCTAATGAGGCTGGGGCCCACGGAGTGGGGCTTTCTAGACTGAAGCATCTAAGATGTGTTAATAGACCATATGTGACAGTTTGCCTGGGAATGCATTTTATAACCTGCTGTTCTGCCTAGGAGACCTCTGTAGGCCAAACAGCCCGGAAGTAGGGCCTTACAATCTATGCAATGGTCATGCCTCTGTTGCAGAATGAAGGCAGAGTAGGTTCGCTGAATTGTGGTCTCAGAACAAAAGTGAACATGATACAAGAAGTCAGATGATTTTGAAAACACAAACTGGACTTTGAAAGGGAGAATACTGTCAGATTCCCCCATTGTATTTCTTCCTTCCATCTGGGCTCCACAGTGACTGGCTTTCTAAGGAAGAGTTTGGGGTACACTTGGGAGCAGCAAGAAAGGAGAGTCATGAGGCTACAGTGTTTTGGAGCCAGGCCAGGGTGAGCATCGAGCCAAGGAAGAGAAGGAAGTAACAAAGATGGTGGATGGTGGCTGCTTTAAAGTGGAAAGAGAATAAGACTGAGCCCCCAGGTTCTGCTCTTAAAAACAAACAAACAAAGGAATGAACAAAAACCGGAGAAACCAGCTAGAGCCTGAGAAATGGTCAGTATATCTTCTCAACCTCTTTGAGCCTCAGTCATTCCATATATAAGAGGAGCTATTTAATGGGGTTGTGGAAAGAATCAAGCGACGTATGCAAATGAAATAAAGCACTTAACTCTGTGGCTGCCACTTGCTCAGTAAGCAGAGGTTGTTTGTGCGCCCTCGTTCAGGCGCAAGTCTCTCCACTCCAACTAGCTCTCGCAGTCTTCCCTAGACGGCCTTCTTCTTTGGCACTAAGGGGCCACACCGCCTAGGCCACCATTTACTATGGAGCCCAGAGGGCCTGTACACTCACCTGTGCACTCAGGGTCGCTGCCTGTCCAGGTGCCATTGACAGAGCAATGTCGGCTGAGCAGGCCCGTGGCGTAGTAGCCTTCCCGACACTCATAGACGATGGAGCTGGAGAAAACCAGGCCATCGCTGAACAGGACTCGGGCATTGCTTGGAGTCCCAGGGTTGCCACAAGAGATCACTAGGAAGCCAAAAGAGCATATTACTCAGACAGTGGTGGGAGGCGCCTGGGGGACTGAAAACTGCCCAGAGCTGGGTCCCCATGAGCCTTGTAAGGACCTGGAGGGTGGAGAAGGCCTCATGCTGCTTTCATATCTGATTGTTTCACCACTGGAAGGCAGAGACCTGTATTATCTTTCTTTAATTTCTAGAAACTTCTGTATTTCTTAAAGAAAAAGACAATGTTTTTTATCGTCACACCTAAAATTGTAAACAATTCCTTAATAATACAAAATATTTAATCAGTAACTAATTTTTCTCAATGGTCTCTCTTCTTTTTAAAACTACGTATGCCTATTAATTTAACAAAATATTGAGTTCTTCTGTGGCATTTATATGCATGCGTATAACATATTTTGATTATTTTTTAGAGTTGACTTGTTTGAATCAGGATGCAAATAAAGTCTACACTTGACATTGATTGATACTTCTCTAAGTGTTTGGATTTGGAGATTATCATTCCCTTCTGCCATGATTTGTTTCAGAAACCAGGACACTTGTCTAGTGGAACTTTCCACTTTCTGGAGTTTGCTAACAGCATCGAATGAGGCGCCCTCTAACAAGTTCCTCTGTCCCCTCTAGTTCTTGTCTTCATGTTCTAATTTTTTTTGCAAAGGTGCTTTTTAGGTTGTCTTCTGTCCCTCCTGTTGCACTGGATCAGGGGGCATGGAATGTCTGGTTGTTTTCTTGTTCAATGGAAGAAAATAATTTTTAAATTGAAAATATATTACCAATTTATACTGATATCACCAGTCCAAATTTAAGAAGAAAGGTTTTCCTTTAACTTCATTATTTTTCTACTAAAGCTCTTTCTGCTAAAAATCTTGCTTCTTACTGACAGTAAATCATTTGTATTTATTTTATCCATATGTATGGTGATATTTCATACATAGCAGTTTCAGAAGAGTAATGTCAATATTGTTACTCACAGCATGATTACTAAAAACAGTTTAAGAATTCTTTGCAATTTTCTTAGTCCTTAGGATATATACTACAGTCAAATTCCATTTTCTTAAGTCAGTTGACGTAATCCTCTGGGTTATTAAGTTACCAACTTGACACACGGTTAGTTAGGTTCACTTGTTTCCATTAGGCTTTTGATATTTAAAGAGTGCATGAATCTAAGCTTAATTTAATTTTGTAAGTATACCCAACATTTGTGTGACCACCAAAGCGAAATCTAGAAATGATTCCCATATAATTGGCACAATAGGCCCTACCATTTGTTCATTCATTCAGCAAATATTTGTGCTGTGTAGGTGCCCAGAATACAACAATGAACACATTCTGTTCCCTGTCTGTGAGGCTCCTAGTCTATTCGTAAGAAACCAACAATTCAATATATGGATTAAAATATGATGTATGTGTTAAATTTGGAGGGCAAAAGCATTAAGAGGAGAGCAACTGATTGGAGCTGGAGACATGAATGTGAGCAGAGGCTTTAAGGATAAGTAGGAGCTTGTCAAGAGAAAGCACAAGTGCTGTACACGTCTTTTTTTCTCTCTCCCTCCCTTTCTCCCACTCTCCAAACATTCACTTTCACATCCAAACTGACCTGGTAACTGGCTTCAACCCAGATCTGGATGTCATCCAAGAGGATGCATGTCAGGAGAATGTTTATGAATACACTGAATTCTCCTTTTGCATTACACTTTCCCATGACCCAAACCCTCTCTTGGCATCCTACAAAATTCTACTGGAACCAACTTTGCAAATAGCACCTCCAGAAAAGCAGGACTTTGGGCAGACTCCCTCTGTCCCATTTCCCCAGCAGGTGTTCCTGAGCGCAGACTAGGATACCTGCCCTGGCTTGGCAGGACACCTGCAAACCTCAGTTTCCAGCAGCCTGGTCTCAGAATAGCTGCCTCTTATCTCCTCAGCTTGATCCCTTTGGGACCAGTTCTCTGGTGATTCTTTGGTGCTGTGGGGATCAGCAAGCCATGATGGTTATTTCTTATCATCTCCTCCCTCTTTCCACATCTTTCCACACAGTCATACCCCGGTTGTAAGGAGTGCGTGGAAAAATATAATTTCCCCCAGTGATTGTGCTGCTTCACAAGGCATCATTGACGGCCTAGATTATTTTTAAAAATTGCATTTGAAGTCTTTTGGCACTTCGAATGTTTGTTTCACATAGTTTCTTCTCTTAGACTGTAACCTCTGATGGAACAAGGTGTGGGTCTTACTCTGTCCATGCAGCTATAATAGAACATCACAGCCTGAGTGGCTTATGAACAGCAGATATTTACTCTTACAGTTCTGAGTCTGGGGAGTCTGAGATGAAGGGGCTGACAGGTTCAGGGCCGGGCAAGAGCCTCCTGTCTGGTTCATGGATGGGGCCTTCTTGCCGTGTCCTCCCACTGGCAGCAGGGGAAGAGCGCTCTTCTCTGGGGTCTCTTTCATCTGGTCCCTCATGAGGGCTCTGATCTGATGACCTAGTCATCTCTCAATGCTATCACTTTGGGGATTAGGTTTCAGTGTACGAATTCTGGAGAGAGATAAATATTCAGACCACAGCAATGTCTTGATGACTGTTGTGTTCCTATGACACACCACAGCATTTGGCACGTAATTGTTGAATGAAACTGTATGGGAAATGAATGAATTCATGGGCTAAATGTAGTCTTTTTTTGGCTTACTTCCTTTTTAGTCAAGGGTGGGAATAAATATATTCATCCTGGATTACTAATGAAAATCAATGTGAGCTATCTGCTGATGTCCGCTATCCACCAGGCCATAGGTTTGAGCAGGATCATGGGTTTTCTCTGCGAGGCAGGTGCTTGTGATCAGGAGGGGGAGAGGAGGAGAGTGCCCGGGCTGGGCAAAGGGGAGAAGCAGAATGATCACATACATTACCTCCACACTCAGGCTGCGTGCCGCTCCATGAGCCGTTCGCTTGGCAGGTTCGTTCTGAGGATCCCCGAAGCACGTGGCCAGCTTCACAGCTGAAGCGCATCAGACTGCCTGGAACAAAGCTGTCCCCGAGACGGATACCATGGGCTGGGATTCCTGGGTCACCACACACACCCGTGCTGGTTCCTGTGGAACAGAACCGAACAAGCCTGTGGTTTTCTCATGTAAGGAAGGGAGCAGAGGAGCCAGAGGAAGAGATAGGGCCATTGCTATGGGAAAGCAGTGGCTCTTATGGATGAGGCAACAGCTGACTGTGTGTCCAGCCCTTGGTACCTCACCAGGCTCCATCTCAGTCAGTCTTCAAAGGTGGGAGATCCTGGGGGAAGTCCTGGGCCACACGTAGGAAGGGAAGCAAGAAAGCAGAGGGAAGACCGTGAGGTGGAAATTGGGCCCTAGTTCTGTGGCCTGTTCCAGTCTGGAATTGCAGTGGTGGAGTTAGGCCACATCTCCCCCTCCTCCCTTTACTGCTTCCCCACCAACAGCTTCTGATCCCGTGGCTCAAAATCAGTTCTCAATGCTGCCTTGGCTTAGACCCTCAACAGTCTTTTGCCTGAATGATCGCAAGTCTCCCAACTAACGTCTCTTTCTCCTAAACTCTCCCTCCCTTTATCCTCCAGTATGCACAATGAACAATGACTAATCATTTGATCTTATTTCTTTTTGGCAGAAATAACTTTACTGGCTTCCCAGTATTGATAGGATAAAGTCTGAACTCATTAGCATGCTTCATCTTCTCAACAGCTGACCTTAACCTGGATCCTGGACATGCATTTACGTATCTTTTATACATTTTTAAAAAAGTTTTATTTTATTTTTAATTGATGAATATATATATTGTATATATATGGAGTACGGCGTGATATTAAGATACATATATTGTGTATTTCAAAGTAGAACGAGAGGGTTTTAAGTGTTCTTACCATAAAGAAGTGGTAAACAATTGAGGTGGTGATCCTGGTCACTTAACTGAGGATCCCCTACTCACAAAAGAGGCACACATATGAGCCCTGGAATGAATGTCTTAGGCCTGCTCATTTTATTTTTGCTTTGTTCCGTGCCTTGTGCTATGTCCCCACATTTACCTGGCTTCTGATATTGTAGAAACTTACTCCATGGAGCATAAGGACCCGTGAGGGAGGGTGGGGAGCAGGAGACAGAGCCACAGGAGCTAGCGCCTAGGGAGCACGCATGCTTCATATATAGGAACAGGCAGAGGGTGTTGTCAGGTCAGATTAGTCCCCATAGGCCTGAAGAAGGAGGAAGCACTGACGAAATAAATAGCAGCTGTGTGAGAAGACAAAGTTTCTAGCTGTCATGGAATCTATCTCCTTATGAGCCCACATGTGGGCACAGTGAAGGGTAACATCCGAGTGACCACGTTTAGTGGGTTGGACTGAAAGACGTTTTAGTCATGGGTAGTCTGCCACTTACCCTTTATTTCACCCTCTCAGTCATGGAATTAGTTCCTCTCCTAGTCTAGTCTCAGATGATAATATGATATAACCCTATCTTCCCCAATCTGCTCCTCTCCAAGAAGGGGAGACTCTGTCAACTTTAACTCAAATACTTGACAAAAGAGAGCTTATCACATTTGGCTACATTCCCAGGATGTAGTTCTTACAACAGGGAGTTGTGGGTCCCTTGAATGCAACCTTGATGGCGAGTGGCTCCGAATCCCACACTGCCTCGCTGACCTCAGAGGCTAACATTATTCCAAAGTAGTCACAAGGGTGAAGCCCTGCAGTGCTAAGGGCCTGTTCAGACAGACGCCCCCCACTGCAGTTCTTGGGTCCTCTGTTTCAATGCTATAAGGCAGCAGTCCCCAATCTCTGGCTCCAGGGACTAGTTTTGTGGAGGATGACTTTTTTCATGGACCAGGGGTGTGTGTGTGTGTGTGTGTGTGTGTGTGTGCGCGCGCGCGTGTATGTTTCAGGACGATACAAATGCACTATATTTATTGTGCACATTATTTCTATTCTTTCAACATGAGGTTCTCACAAGTTGTACACAAGGTAGATCCCTTGGATGCAGGGTTCACAGTGGGTTTGTGTTCCTACGAGAATCTAATGCCGCTGCTGATCTGACAGGAGGTGGAGCTTAGATAGTAATGGAGCAATGGAGCTTGAGTGGCTGTAAACAAAAATGAAGTTTTTCTTGCTGGCCCACTGCTCACCTCCTGTTGTGGGGCCTACTTCCTAACAAGCCATGGACCATTACTGGTTTGTCACCCAGGAGCCGGGGACCCCTGCTCTAAGGGAGCCTGGGACAGGATATCGCACCATGAGGGCAGATAAACAGATGGCAACTCTTCAGTGAAGAGTACATCAGCAAAAATGGTGATACTGGCGAGCTGGGCAATGAGCTTCTCAAAGCGGGCCTGAAACTCCTGCAGGCTCTGCCTGCTACGAGGGCCAGGAATTGATGGCTCAAGAACTCAGGTGATTTTATTAAGCATCATATGGGTCCCCCGATTATATAGAATGAGGTTTAAAAACCTGGGATTCTTCAATGTGTTTTTTGTAGGACTGGTAGGAGATGCTGCTACACAAGTGACACCTGTAAATTTCAGGCCGGGAGGAATCATATCGACGTTGCTGATTGGTGCATACCCAGAGTTACTTCCCGATCGCCTGCTCTTCTCAGTTCGCATTTTTCTTATTTAAGGCATTTAAAGTTCATTTATTCCTTAGTGTTTATAGAATCCTTTCTACTTCTGTCCTCAGAGGTTTCCAGGAAGGGTTTGCACATGATTCTGGTCCCCTAAGTGTCTGTCATCTTTGATGGCTAAGTAGGAGATAAGACACTAACTAATCTTAAGAATATTCAGGATCAGGGATTTAATAGCTGAATGCATGTCCCCTAACGAGTGGAGTCCATGTCCCCTGAAGGTTCCTCTCTTGTTTACCACTTTTTCCAGCTCCCAAGGTGTTAGCTTGTTTCTAATCTCTCTTAATGAACCTCTGATATTGCCGAAGAAGCCTCTTCCTGCATAGTCAGGACAAGTGCTTAGGAGTTCACAAAATAATGAAATCTCAGACTTAAAGGGGGTGTGAAGGTTTTCCAGTTTAGTTCTCTATTCCAAACAAGAATTATCTCTATAATATTCCCAGTAGGTCACTTCTTCCAGCCTCTGCTAACACAACTCTAGAGAAGGGAAATTGTAGTTTAGACCAAAAGAGACTTTCAGTTCTATGCTGTGGACCAAGAGAATGACCACATAGATGGGCGGTCTAAGCTAATGGTCAGGAGATACTTGACATTTTCTTCTGGTTTCTTTCACCCCTACTCTGCTCTCCCCTTTCCATTGAGAATAAAGACCCCTGAAGTAGATCAAACAGACTTTAAGAACATCATTAGCCCGATATCCTAGAGTAGTGTTTAGAGGGAGGAGATTTATGCAAAGATTAGCACAGAACGGACAGGGAAAATGCATACTTGGTCTCCTTTTCTCTTTGGAATGCCTTTTTCTTCTGGAACTTGCTCTGTGGATACCAAGGAAGCCTCAATGTCCATGACCTTGTCCTTCCCATGCTGTCCTCCCTAAATCACTTCTGCTGTAAGTCCAAAAGAAGAAGCCAGGGGCCCAGACAGCATGGCCTCTTCTGTCCAGGCTAAAGTAGTCCTCATAGGTCATATGCAGTCCTGATTTGTTCATTAATTAGGTGATTAAGGAGATTTACAGGGGTAAGGGGCCCAAGTCCTGGTGGTCACATAGGGTGGTACGTCTGTCCTAGGAAGAAAATGGCCCATTGAAACAGGGCATTGGAACAGTCTCCCTTCTGGGGAGACTTAATAAATATCTGGTTTGATACTCTGATAGGGCCCTAAGTCTTGGTAGACAGGCTCACCTGGGAACCACAAACTGCAAAAATAGGTGCACAGCTTATGGGGAGAAGTCTTTGCTATTGGAAGGAGGTTGGGATCTTTGCCCCCAGCAGGGATCTGGCATGAGAAAGGCTAGGAGCTAATTTCAAAGCCAAGGTGGGCTCCCTGAGGAAACTCTAGCTACATGAGCAGCTGTCTTCTTAGGGGTGACATTCTGAATGGGACCCCTGCCTAGGAGTAGGCAGGTTTACTTCAAAGAATACCAAGCCATGGGTGATATTGTTTTAGCCCAGTGATTTCTTATTTACTTTAAAATATTTTGTTCTATTATATGACATTATAGATGAATTCATGGTCTGGAGAATAGGTACATGGGAGTGTTACCTACAGTTGCTCTTTTGATAGCATGCCAGTGTCTGCATAGAGATTAGCAGTAAAATGAATTTCTTCATAAGAAAAGTCTGGGGACTGATGTCTCCGGCAATAGGGAAGAAGACTGTACCCCATTAGGCAGCTAGGACATGGGACAAGTTGGGGCAGTACTGATGACAAAAGGGGAAGCAGCCTATGGCCCAGGAGTCTGAAACACGGAAGACAAGAACTGAAGATGGGTTTGGCCAGGGCTGTTAAGGGGGTAGGCTCGGACTGTCTCAGGAACCCACGGAATCAAGTGTCTTGATAGGACTATGGCCTTAGGGAGTCCTTACAAAGTTGTGCCCTCCCTAATTTTACAATCTCTTGGCTGTATGGACTTGACGAGAACTGGCTAAAGGAGTGAACTGGGAGAAGTCCACTGTATCTCTTTTAACCGTGTCCTCCTCTTTGAGGAAAGGGACAAGATCCCAAAGGTGTGCTTCCCTTTTATGCATCCATTATGCTTCTATCTTGGCAGCTTGTCCATCCCCATCAGTCAGTGTTCCAGCAAACCCTCCCCTAGTGTCACGCTTCATACCTGAGCAGTGGGGGAGGGAGCCGGTCCAGTGTCCATCCAGCCCACACATGCGAGTGGCATTTCCCACCAGGGTCCTCTTGCCAGTGCAGCTGTAACGCACGACTGCACCCACGGTATAGCTGTCTCCGGACATCTGGGAATGAGGTGGGGAGCCCGGGTGGCCACAGGACACCACTGTGGGGAATAGCAAACATCTCAGCAATGCTGCATAGGGATGGATCCTCACTCCACACACATGAGGGTGCTACTGGGCACCAGCAGACAGAGCCCACAGAGCTCACTGTTTCCAGATCTGTGAAGAGTAACACCTGCCCGGCAGGTAAAAGGTATGCAACAATGTTAGTTTGTTCTCTTTCTTGCCTTTTGTGATCACCTTTTTGTTTCATCACTCCATATGACATATCTGAGCTAGCTCTGGGCAGAAAGATGGTTCACATAGTACAAATAAGACAAAATAAGAGATCTGCCGTTCTAGGGCTATCTTCACTGGCCACAGTTCCAGAATGAGGACCAGTTACAATCTTTTTCCAACTGCATCTTACAGTTGCCTCTTGAGTTGTCTCTGACTTGTCCCTTCACTCTACAAATCCCTTTTCCTGACACATGAGAGTGTAACTAAAAACCAGTGATAAGATTAGGACACCACAATTGAGATGTACAGGTTGAGAGCAGGGCAAAGGTGTCATCATTGCTGGACTTGGTCTTTCCATTATTGTCACAGGGTGAACTTTCCATTTACTCAAGATACATTTACTGGGTGTGCACTATGTGTCAGACACTGTTGTATGTGTTCATATATATAGTATTGTGTCTCAGCAACAAAAAAGTGACTAAGACAGCATAATAGGAAGCCACTGGAGGGATATGACCTAGATTACATTTTAACAAGATCATTCTGACTACTATATGGAGAAAAGAGCAGAGTGGGGCAAGAAAGAGAGGGCTGTTGTAGTAGTTTAGAAGAAATGATAATGACTTTGACAAAATCCTGGGTCTGGTGAGAGGGCCTCGTAGTCGTAATTTGTTTCCAGAAAGGGCACAGGGCATGGCATGGATGCTGACCCAGACAGGGACCAGGGGATAAAACCTGGCCTGGGCCAGTGCCATGGGTGATAATGAAATTTTGGCAGGGGACAGGAATGGCATGGCTAGATCTTCTCATTGTGGTCTTAATATGTGTTCAGCACTCTTCCAATGCTCATGTAGGCCATGCACAAAGATTGTCCTTAACAATTCCTCTCATCAGCACGTGGAGCCCGATTCCCTTCTCTTCAAATATCACCTCACCTTGTGACCTGTTCTGCATAACGGAACATGGTGAAAATGACCTTGGGCCAGTTGCAACCTAAGAGGCTTAGCAATTTCTATCTTCATTTCTTCAAATACTACTGCCAACCATGTAAGGAAGTCTGGTTTAGACGACTGAAGGACAAAAGCATAGTGTGGAGAAGAACCATGTAGAGAAGAATCACAATGCCCCAGATGACTGCCAGCACCATGATTCTGCATATATCTGAGACTGTGTCGGATCTTCTAGGCCCAGTGCAACCACAACAGGCAAGAAAATGTGCAGCAGAGATGAGCTCTCTTCACTCAGCCCTGCCTGAATTGCTGATCGAAAGCAATAAAATGCTTACTGCATTGTGCTACTATGTTTGGGGTGATTTGCCACACAAATAACTGAAACACAAGGCTATGACACTGGAGATCTTGAGGGGAGGGACTGTATACCCTACAAGGGAAGGATAAGAACTACGGTGATTGGAGGGTTGACCATGGTACTTTATCTGCAAGTTCTTCCCAATCCTGTGCATGCACGCCACTCTCCTACTCCAAGAAGAGTATATTATTTCTCCTCCCCTTGAATGTGGGCTGGCCTTGTACTACTTTGAATAACTAAATGTGATAGAATGAGATATTGGGAATTCTTAGCTCTGGCCTGAGGAGAGCTGGTAATTTCCTCTCTTGTTCTAGGAACCCAGCCTCCAAGTGAAGAACACTATACCATCCTCCTGGAGCAAGCAGACACACGGAGAGATGGCACATGAAACAGAACAGCCTCCTCTCAGTCAGCAGCCAACACCAAGGCTCTGGACATGCCAGTGAGGCCACCCTGGATGCTCCAGTCATAATTCAGCTTTACAGGGCCCAATGAGCCATCCTCCCTCTGATGGTTAATTTTACTGTGTCAATTTGACTGGGCCAGAGGGTGCCCAGATATTTGGTCAAACATTCTATTAGTGAGGGTGTTTGGGGGCAATAGTAACACTTAAGCAGGAAGACCAAGTAAAGCAGACTGCCCTTTCCAATGTGAATGGGTCTCATTCAATCCTTTGAAGGCCTAAATAGAACCAAAAGGCTGAGTAAAAAAGAATCTGTTCTCTCTAGCTGATGGCCTTCTAGTCTGGACATCAGTCTTCTTCTACCTCCAGACTTGGACTTGTACTGAAACTTGTACTATGGGCTCTTCTGGGTCTCAGGCCTTCAAACTTGGGCTGCACCATCAGCTGTCCTGGGTCTCCACTTTGCCAGCTGGAGGTGTTGGGATTTCCAGCCTCCATAATCAGCTCCAACTCCTTATATCTTCTGATATTTATTTCCTACTGATCCTATTTTTCTGGAGAACCCAGAATAATATACCTGCTAAGTTCTATGTGCATGCCTGAGCCATAGAATTGTAAGAAAACATAAAGCTGCTATTTTCAGTCACTAAGTTTAATAATGGTTTGTTCCACAGCAACTGATCAATAATTCAGTGAATTTCAAGGATTATACTACTTTTTCCCGAGACAATCTTATCAGGTGGGCACCATTCTTATCTCCATCTCACTTATAAGAAGAATGAGGCTTCAATCCCCAGCACCAAAAAAAAAAAAAAAAAAAAAAAAAGGAAGAAGAATGAGGCACAGTGAGGATAAGTAAGTTGCAAAGGTCACAGGCCTGGTCAGTGGTAGAATCAGAGTGATCACACACACTCATGTACTCCGGTGAACTCCCTCTGCAATACTGTTTAAATGCTACCAACAAATTCTCTTTTTCTGAAAGGAATGGAGTGTCCAACTATAATTTAAGCGATTCTATGATCGTTTATTAGGCATGTTTGGACTTCTAGAACTTGTCCATTTTTAACTCTCTAATACTTTTTCAAATAAACTCTCTTTAATGGGAAGACGGTGTATGTACAGACAAACACAATAATAACCAGCGCACAGCTTAATGGATTGCCACAGAGTGAGTACCCTCATTGCACTCAGGAATGTAATCACCATCTATTTCCAGATGAGGAAACGGAATATCTCCCAGCACCTCAGAAGCCCCCTATCATTACCATCTCATCTCTCCAAAGTAAACTGCTAGCAGCACTTTGTACATCATTAGTTAGTTTCACTCGCTTCTGCGTCTGAATTACACAAGTGGAAGCATGTAGTACATAGTTTGTATTTGGCTCCCTCCCACCCCAACATTCTGTCTGTGAGTCAGCTGGGCTGGGTGTAGCATTAATTTGTTTATCATTATTGTAATATGTCAAGGGTTGGTCAACTTTCTCTTAAGGGATAAACAGTAAATATCTATTTATGGCCTCTGCTGCTTATTCTTGTTCTTCCTTTTTCTTTTTTTATAGAACTTGTTTATAAATGTGACGGTCCCACAGAAATAATAGGCGGAATCTAGCCCATTGGCCAAAGTGTGCTGATGCCTGCTATACGGTACACTATTTGTATTAGTTATCTATTACTGTGCAAGAAATCACTCCAAAACTTAGAGGACCCTAAGAATTGGTTATTGTTCACAGTCTCTACGGGGCAAGTGTGTGAGATGGCTTAGCTGGTTAGTTGTGGCTCTCACGACAGCCAGGATTTTGACTGTTATCTGAAGGTTTCCCCCAGAGCGGCTGATCTAAGAGTAGACAGTGGAGGTGACAATGTCTTTTACAGCATAGTTTTGGAAACCACACTGCCACATCCACCATGTTCTACTGGTCACACGACCAACCCTGGAACAGTGTAGGAGGATATGACATAAAAGCAACAGGTACAGGAGGCAGGGACCTTTGAGGCCATCTAATGTTCCACATTATTTCCCCTTTTCTTATTTACGAGCACTTGACTTGTGTCTGGTTTTGGACTCTTACAAATAATGCTGATATTTGGAACATTCCTAAAAAATACATGACTTTTATTCATTTCTACCGGCACACATATGTACAAATTGATGTTGGCTACTCCTCATGATTTGTGGACAATACCTTGCTTTTTTTTTTTTTTAATGTTGTGCTTATTTGTGCTTATTTAAAGTTTTTCTTTGGGAGATTCAGGGATAATGTTATATTTAAGGTAATATATAATAATCTCTGAAAAACGCAACACCTGAACCATTTGTTGTTTGATCTATGCTACCTGGGAATCTGTAAAATTAGCAGATCATATTCTATTGTTTTATTCCTGCATTTGGGTTTATTCTTTTTTTTTTTTTTTCTTTTCTTGAGAAAGGGTCTCAGTATAGTTCAGGGTGGCCTTGAACTCACTATGTAGCCCAGGCAGGCCTCAAACTCACAGTGATCCTCCTGCTCAGCCTCCCAAGTGCTGGGATTACAGGCATGTGCCATCATGCCAGGCAGGTTTGTTCTTTTAAAAGGAGGAAAAAGTCAACAGTAATAATGCTTGTGACAAGAGGTAAAACAATGACAATAACATTTGGCTGCTGTGAGTAAGGAAAAAGAAAAAAAGGATATATGATAATAATAAGAGATACTATTTATGTTCAGAATATGTGTACATAAGAATCAAGGCAGTGGAGAACAAAGAGAATGTGCATAGCTGCTGCTGTATTTCTCAGTTTGTCAATACAAAATTAAAAAAAAATGTTTCTAACGTTCACGCTGATGTCCTAATGAGATCTCTCTGGGTCGTTTCAGTAACTCCCTCACTGCTAATTGCAAATTAGACTTAAATGTGTATGTGAAGCTAGGCAAGATAGATACTTAGCAGTACCAATAATAATAGACTTTCTTGCATTCCACAGAATACAAATATAACAGGGGATTGCAAAAAACTATAAAGTTGCAATTAAGCCAAAACCAAAAATACACATCATCAGTTTGTGGTCGGACACAGGCTATGCTGGGTCCCACAGCAAAAGAGAAAGGACTCTGATCCTGAATCCTATACCTGAAGTATGAGAGCGTACTTGCGACACTGTCTTCCAAAGCTCATCGGCTGGGAAATGGCTGATGATAACGAACCTAGGTCAGGTGCTTTTTGTTGGTCCCACACAAAAAAGTACACATAAATGCTTATAGCCTTATTCATAAGAGCCCCAAAGTGGAAATATAACAGCCAAAATGTGTAAATGTCCATGAACTGATGAACAAATAAAATGTGGTATTCCACATAATGGTATATTTGGCCATCAAAAGGAATAAAATATTGATACATGCTGAAACATGGATATGCTAAGTAGATGAAGCCAGACACAAAAAACCACATAAATAATTCCATTTACATGGAATATCCAGAGCAGGCAAATTTACAAAGACAGAAAGTAGACTGGAGGATTACAGGGGATAGGGTGAGCATGGAGAATGGCAGGTGACTGCTGAAGGGTGTCCTCTTGGGGTGATGAGATGATTTAGAATTAGACAGGGGTGATGGTTGTGCAACTTTTTATGAGTACGCTAAAATTATATGAATTATGTGCAAGTTGATTATACGAAATGGAATCATTTATGTCCTACCCAACTAAAATGGAGTTAAAAGGTTACGGAGGTTGCATACAACTGTTCAAAAACTGTCTCATGAGCACAGTCCAAATCTGCAAGGACCAAATCATATTTCCAGATTATAAATCCTACCTAACAACTGCTGTCTTGCCAATCAGAATGCCAGCTCTTGGAAGACACTGCCAGTCTCAGTGAACTTTTCAAACAACTTGCATGACCTCCAGACATACCAGAGGTCCTGGCCCTGGTCTGTGTGTGCCCCTACTTTTTTGTATTATTCCCAAATGGATCCTTTGCCTGGAGATTCATCTCTATTTTTTTTCCAAGCTGACATAACCTTTGAAAGAGTGACTTATATTTCACGAAAGAAAAAGAAAGAAAAATGCAAATGGATTAAATCCTCCATTTAAAAGAAAAGATAGATTTAAAGGCTCAAAATTTATGTTTTTTACATAAAGAACAGTTAAAATCCATCATGAAGTTATTAAACAAAGAAATCTGGTTATAAGTTATATTAATAGAATTATATATTAATTAAATCAACATCAGTATTAACATCAGATAAACTAAACTTTGGGCCAAAAAGTTAATACGAAGAGGGTCATTTTATTAGGATAAAAGCTTCATTTTACTAGACGATACAATAATTTGAAACCACCAGTGGCTCCGAATCTCAACTGGCACCACTGTACGTAGGTGGTTTTCTATTTAAAACCTCAAACAACTTGCTGGTCTTACACGAGGTTGGATGGCCAGGTCAGGATCCTTGGGCGAGGGAAATATGAGCAGTGAGCATCTGTACCAGTATTCTATTATCCCAAGAGGCACGGGGCTTGTAAACTTGTAATGAAGTCACACATATGAAGCCTACAGAATGTGTATGGTCCGCTGAGGACAGGTGCACTGGTGCGTGGCTGTGATTCAACAGCCACTGATCTCTCTGAAGCGGGCTGGGGAGAGAGTAGCCCACAGGATGCCCCTTCAGCCACGAGGAGAGAGCAGGGCCCAAGGCCGGCAACCAGATGTCAGGATCCTGAGTGTCCTTCCCTCTGTCTTTTTTCCCATGCTGCCCCCACAACTTTCCCTAGTAATCATCAACACATTTAGCACTTACTGAGTAATAGCCTGTGTACCAGATAGGCAACTAGCACTTCCTGTGGATTTTCCCATTTAACTGTGTAATAACCCCACGGAACAAGTATTAGCATCATCTTCATAGATGAGGAAACAGCAGCTCTGGGAGGGTGGATTTCCCCCAGGCCACACAGCTTGTTAAGGGACAAAGCCAGAGTTCACATCCAGGTTTGTATGTCTCCAAGAGGTTGGCATTTCTACTCAATCCTCAAAGGGACGGAGTTTGTGTGCTGTCTCTCTGGAAAAGCCAGGAAGGGGTAAAATGAGGAGGTGGTGTCCCGTTAGGGAGCCATTTCTGAAGGAGGGGGCCCCTGAAGGCTGCAGAGGTTGGTGGCAGTACTAGGGAGGAGAGGAAATGGCTTTTCACCAGGAAGAGTGCATATGAATCCGCACAGCAAAGAAGCCAGCAGGAGCTCAAGAGGTGCCTTGCCGCCCAAGGAGCAGCCAGGGCACCTGCCATGGTGATGCAGCATGCTTGCACACACACATGTGCACACACACATGCACATACACAAACACACGCACACGCATGCTTGCACACATGGAGGGAGGACTGTTCTTTGATATGGCACCTCACTAGTCACTCGTAGTGGATGTCTACTTACAGAGACACTGGGGGCGGGGGCGGTCCCAGGTGCCATCTCCCTGGCAGCTGAGCACAGGTGTGCCCAGAAGATAGAAGCCATGGTTGCACTGGTAAGACACAGTGGTGCCAAAGCTGAACCTGTGTGGGCCGCTGGCATGGACTTGGCGGACGCTGTTCTCTTGGTGCCCAGGGTCTGTACAGTTGATGACTGCAATTGAATGGGACAATCACAGGCCAAAAGCTGGATGTGAGGATTTTCTCACAATTTTTATTCTTCTAGTTTTAAAAATTTTGGTTGCTGGGGATTGAACTCAGGGCCTTGTGCTTGCTAGGCAAGCGCTCTACCACTGGAGCTAAATCCCCAGCCCCAATTTTCTCACACTTTTAAATGAGAATTCAGAAGTTCAAACAGGCACATGTTCCCAGCATGGCAAGATCTCCAGATCTAAACTCTGCGATGAAGCAGATCCTGTCTGGGACAATGGGCTGGTGCTGAGGCTGCTGAATGTCTCCCAGCCTTGGTCACCAGGTCACATGCCCAGCGGGATGTCACCTCTAGGGAAGCCTGGCCCCCCTTCCTGGGCTGGCTCACCCCTCCCTGTGCCCCTGTGCGCACACTTCTGTTTCTGACTTTACAAGCCAGGGCTGTGATTTGTCTCAAAACGTGTTCCCTGAGGGCATGACTGTCTGGCCTGGTCCCTTCACAGTGCGGCACCCACAGCAGATCTCGTCCATTGTAAAACCCACACATCTGAGCTGACTTGAACAGCAGGAGGGCTGTTTCAGAAACTGTTTTTAATCATTTTTATGAGTATTTGAGGGAGACATTAATATCCTAGGGGATTAAATTGACTTTAAAATGTTAAAGTGTTTCCAAAGGAGCTTTGCTAAAAATCAGAGTGTGATTCTAGAATAATGACACTATTATTCATAACTCATCATATGTGCATTTGCTTTCAAAAACCCCACATCCATTATCTTACTTGAGTCTCGTACTAATAAAATGAGGTGGGCAGGGAAGATATTATTTTCCTGTTTGGTAGACCTTTAAAGAGGTAGAAAGTACTTTCATTTTTGATGAGCCTATCTGAGGCTTCATTGCTGTATTGCTGTAAAAAGCCTTCTAGAGATTTACAAGCTGCTTCCTAAACAGTCCAAATGGCATCAGAAAATCCTCTGCCCAGTTTGCGTCTGGAGCCTTTTTTTTAAGTTTCTTCTCTGTATCTCTTGTCCTCCATTATTACTGCTTCATTTCTACCCTGAGATGCCTCTGTGTTTTCATTTTTTATTCCACCTCTGCTGCTTTAAAATTTTTTTCATTAAGAATTGTGTTTACAAAGGAACGGCAGCAGCTATTTGGCAACTATAAAGCAAGACCAAGATGCTGCTTTTTTTTTTTTTTTTTTGGTGGTGCCGGGGATCGAACTCAGGCCCTTGTGCTTACAAGGCAAGCACTCTAATCACTGAGCTAAATCCCCAGCCCCTGCTGCTTTTGATTTCACTGAGCAGCTACAGAAATGATACTACTTCTAGATTTCTTATTTATGTGAGAAAAATACATTTCTGTTTGTACAAAACAGGATGGGGCTTTCATATAATGATGACAAATTATTTGTTTTATGACATGTAAACAAGGAAACTTGAAAAATGAAACTAAGTTTCGTTTTCTTATACACCCAAATGATAAAATTTTACATAGCTGTATCTAGGAGTTGAGAAAGTCCTCAGTTGTGACCCTTCTCTGCCCGAGTCTTCCCCGTCTGAGTTAGAATAACATCTGGATTGAATTCTGTGGCTTTTGCTCCTGGGGTACAGAACTACAGATAGTGGATGTGACAGGGGCTGGAGTGGGACTGGAAAGGGAGACTCACTTCTGCAGGTGGGCAGGATGTCACTCCACTGCCCGCTGGCCAGGCATTGGGACCTTGCAGCCCCTTCAGCCACATATCCCGGGTTGCAAACAAACTTGACCACATCATTGAGGTTAAACTGGTTGCCTTGAGTGAGACCGTTGATGGGGTTGCCCGGGTGTCCACAAGTAATTGCTGTAACCAAAACAGAAGACAGGTAAGCCCTCCTATGATTTCACAGTCCCCAAAATTCCTCCTCTCCTCCCTTGGCCTGACGTCTGAACTGGGTCTCAGGGTGAGGAGGACTTTGCCATATCAGCGAGGTGGTGGGAGAGTGAGGATACGCTTGGTAGAGTCTGCAAATCCACTGAACTCACGTGCAAGGTATTGAGCATATGCAGCCCCTGTGGGACAGCATTAGTCACTTAGAGAAGATAGCAAAGGATCACGACTCCTTCCCCCGAAGTCAAAAACTACTCATTCAAAGTGAGAGAAAAGTGGCAAGGATTATAACCTTGGAGAATATCACCTTTTCAAGGGCAGCTAGACAAAAAAGCCTGCAAAGGAAGCTAAGGAGTAGTCAGGAAAGTCATACAGCAAAGCTCGGCAGGAGGGATGGTGTCACAGAAGCCAAGGGGAGATTGCAAGACATGTCAGATACCCCAGACAGGTCAAGTGAGATAAACGTAGAAATGAATCCCTCCAATCCATGAGTAGGATCGCTGGTGGCCCAGAAGTACCCACTGCCAGGCTGGAACTCATGCTATCGGCTTCTCACACATTCCCCGGCCACAGGCCCCATTCAAGGAGCAGCAGGAGCAGGAGCCACTGCTGCCACCAGGTGCCATCTCCTGTCCCTGATACTAGTTCCTTATTGCTGTCTGGGTCCTGGGCTTGCTGTCTGCATCAAAGCTTTGGCTGTTACATGCTCGATTCCTGCTCTGCAGCTCCCAGGCAGCGGGGCCTGGAGGACTCTGCACCACGACCCAAAACACAGCTTCTCTCCTGTTCCCTGGGAGCTACTTTCCGGCTGGAGCAGAGGAGTGGTGGGGGCAGAACTCAGACTGCAGTGGCTTTTGCTGCTAAAGGCGTTGAAGTGGAAGGAACTACAGTGGGCAACTTTTTCAAGAAGCACAGCCCCATAATGATTAATTTTATGTGTCAACTTGGCTAGCCATGGTACCCAGATACATGGTCAAACGCAATTCTCTATGTTTCGGCGAAGATATTTTTTTAGATGAGATTGACATTTAAATTGGGAGACTGAGTAAAGTAAATCAGCCTCCAGAATGCGGATGGGCCTCCTGTAATGAGCTGAAGGTCTTAGAACAAGTCTGACTTCCCTGGAAGAGAGGTTTCTGCCAGCAGATGGCCTTCAGCCTTGAACAGGAATTCTTTGTGGTGTCTGCAGCCCTCCTGCCTCCCTGCACATTTTGCACTTGGCTGGCTCCATACTTACAAGAGCCAATTCCTTAAAACAAATTTATCTCTCTACAGACACACACATCTTATTGGTTCTGTTTTTCTTGGGGAGAAAGATTAGGCATCACCAGGAGGAAACGAGGGGTCTTCCTGAGACATGGACATCAAATAAGGGCTTGAGGACATGGATCCTGGCACTAAGTTTCTTGAAGGTGAGATTAAAGCAACTCAGTTCACACTGATCCACAATACCCAGCACAGTGCTCAGCACCTGGCAGGTGCTAAGGACATGTTTATTGAATACAGTCTTCAGGTTAAAGGAAGCAGTAGAAAGGGAAGGACAGTGGGACAGAGGAGAGTATCTCAAATAGACTTAACTCTTCAGTAGACAGGAGAGAATGAGATCCAGAACTAGGGTGTGTGTGTGTGTGTGTGTGTGCATTTTGGGGGGGTGATTAGCCTTAGGCCAGAAGAGAGATTCTTCTGCTACTGAGGGATGGGACGGTGAGGATGGATGCAGTTAGAATAGATGTGGGTGGGGAAGCTGGAAGTGGAAGGTGTTATTGTCTGAATGCTTCTATCATCTCTGCAAAGCAGACAGCAAGATTATATGATTAGTTAATAATTGTTAACTAATCTTCAGTCTTCTGAGATGGGCACCATCATTATCCCCACAGTAAAACGGACCTTCAGAGGAGCCAAGAGGCTAGTTCAAGGGGCAATGTTTCTAAGTAGCTCATCTGAGATCTGAATCCAGCGTCTCTGATTCCAGGTGGTCTTAATGACTTACTATTTGCCAAGAATGTAGATAGAGTTGGTGGAGAATATACTTTTGAAAAACAGGTGAAAATGTGAAATAGCTGGGTGGAGAATGGCCAAGAGACACAGTGGAGGAAATGTGGAAGAGAGCTGGAAGGCTGAGAGTCCAGATGACGCTGGAAACCTTGAATTTATGTGTGATGGGGGCTAACATAGCACCTAGCAGAGAGCAACACTTATCAGTACTTGTTCTTACACTCTCGCCTTCCTCTTCCAGTGAATACTCAACTCGAGGTGCTCCAGAAAAGAATGGGGTAGGCACAGGAGGCTCTGGATTCTGTGGTGTGACAGGCTGGCATCATCATCATCATCATCATCATCATCATCATCATCATCATCACCATATCACCTCAAGCAGCGGCATTCCAACCTTTTACATGTATTAATTTATTTAATGCTCACAATAGTCCCTCATGTACCTGCTTTTCAAAGATGACAAAAATGACAAAACCAGGACCTAGTGAGGGAAGCTGCCTTGTTGGCAGTCACAGCCACATGGTACCTGGTGGTGGAGCTGGGGTGGAAACCAGGTAGTCAAGGCCAACACCTGAGTGCCTGACTCTCTATTGCATTGCCTGGTAACATGGCCTAAGCCTAAAATTGAGTGTTCTTAGGCTGAGCAGGCATTCTCCTTCCAGACGCCAGCATTCTGGGTTGTTAATACACTAAGTCTCTTCATATACACTAGGCGCCCATTTCCTGAAGTCATTTACATTTGCATCTTTTGGCGGAAATGAAATGTGTTTTGTTTAGACACACGTGAAAGACTGAATGGATATAGATGGGCATTGCTCTGTAAATTTAACACTTAAGAAGTCACTAAAACTACTTTTCATGAACTCTTTATAGAGCAAGTCTCATTATTTTATTGCCATATATGAACACGAAGAAGTAAAAACAAAAGCCCGCCTTGTAAAAATTAAGAACAAACCCCTGCATTTCACATAAAGATTCACTTTAGGGAACTTTAAAAAGTGAAGAATTTTCTAAACTATTTCCAGACAGCTGAGGAGAATGGTGGTCAACTAAATCCCTCAAATACAAATTAACAAGAAGAACAAACAAAAGTATAGATAATCAACTCCTGCAGCATAACTGTAAGACAGTGAATGCTACCAACCTTAAATTAGGTAGAGGAAGAGAAGCAAGCTTCCACCCCAGGCACACTGCGCCAGATCTAGTATTTAAAACTATCATCCGAGAAAATGTTTCAGAAATGAAAGAAGACCTGAATCTATATATTCAAAGACCCACAGAATACCTAGGGAAATTATCTTGGAACAGTCAACCCTGAGGCGTATCCTAGTAAAAATAATTAGACTTCAAGGATAAAGAAAAAAAAATAATCAGGACCTCTGGAAAACCACCAAATAACTTCACAAAAATAAAATTAAGCTAAAATAAAAGTTGAATAAATAGAAACAGAGAGTAAAATGGTGGTTACCAGTGGTAGAGAAGTGGGTGAGATATGGCTAAAAGGATCAAAGTTGCAATTATATAGCATAAATAAGCCTAGAGATTTAATATATAATAACTATGGTTCATAATACAGCATTATACTGAACTGGAAAAGTCCTAGGAGAGTAGATCTCAGGCATTTTTACTGCGTGCACCCAAAGGTAAACACATGTGAAGGTGGATATGTCAATTTGCTCCACTGTAGTAAATATTTCAGTATGTATATACACAGTACATACCAAAACCAGTTACACATCTTGAATATACACGACAAGAATAGTCAAGATGCAAGATGCCCCACCCAAGAAGTAACATGTGAAGCAAAACAACAATATAACAATGGAGGAAGATTTTTTTTTTAAAGCAATAATTGATGAACAAGGATTTCGTGTCCCATCCAGCTGTCTTTCAAATTCTAAGGTACAGAACAGTTTTACACAGGCAAGAAGCTGGGTAAAATTATGCAAAAGATCTCACTGAAGAGTCTACTAGAGACTGAGTTTGACCCTATTAAGAGTGACTGGAAAAACTTCAGCAGCGTTAGTGAGCTTTTGACATACTGAATTGTAGATCTAGGAGTAAAGTGAAAATCTGTGTGCATGGGACAGAATCATAATATTTAAGCACTATAATAAATGTTTCACGTCCTGAAAAAGCAGAAATAATCCAACTGAAAATGAAAGGGGAGAGGTGAAAGAAACGTGGTATAAGCTCATTAAGTGTTGCATAAGCAATATATGAAAGCCAAAGGATACTATTCAAATTGATAAACTAGATAATAAAATGCTAAATAAAACAAGAATCTAATGGCATTAAGATATTATAAGTACAAAAGTAAGCAATGGAACAAAAATCCAAAGTTTCTTAAATTCCAGAAGAATTTTTTAAAAAAGAAAACACATTATACAAAGATATACCATAAATATAAAATTTTACACATAATAAGTACATAAACCATGACAGAATTAAGGTCGAACATATCAATATATGTGAATGAGTTTAACATACCAAAAGAAAGATTTTCAAGGTGGCTCACCAGGCAAGGCGAAACTTACTGTGCACATTAAGGGTTGTACTTAATGTAAGAGATTCATCCCTCATTAAATGGATAATCAAAGGTATACCAGGAAAAAGGGTTAAAGTAGGAGTTGTAAGCCTAATATTAAGCAAAGTGAAATTCAAGTCAAAGATATTAAAAGTGATGAAAAAGACATTTTTAAAGGCTAACAACACAATTTGCCATGGAGATAAAAGTGGTTTTTCTACATAATGGAGTACTACTCCACCATAAAAAAGGATAAACTAGAGACATTTGTAGGTAAATAGACGTACCTTGAGAACATACTCTTAAGTGAAATAAATCAGACACTCATAAGTATACATCGAATTGCTTCTCTGATATGAGAAACCATACTGTAAATAAGGACAAAGAGGTGTAATAGATATTATATAAAAGGAAGATAATATTCAAAGGAGGGGAGAACCAGAAGGGGAGAAGAGGGGAAAAGAAGGAAGGGAAAAAGGAAAGAAAGGGGAAAGGGAAGTATGGAAAAACATAAAAAAATTATATAAACAAACCTGCTATAAATAGGGAAGGGGGAACAGAAGGGATAAATAGGGAAGGGGGAAGAGAAGGGAGGGGTGGGGAAGAGGGGGAAAAACAAGATATATCATGTACAGGTACAAATAACTATGATGAGTGTGATCACTGTGTATACAATGTACCAATACATGTTCTTGGCTAAAAAAAACAAACAAAAAAAGAATTTACTGGAAAAAAAAAATCTAGGTCCCAAATAACACAGTGACTACTTTTATATATCACAAACTACAGAAAATGCAAGGAAAAATGCAAACACACTAATAATAGGAAACTTCAAATGCCTCTTTCATAACAAAATAGGCCTAATGGGCAAGAAATAAGAATGCAGAGGATATAAACATTAAAATTTATGAAGTATGTATCTTATGTATATATATATCTAGTTACACCAGACCACCCTTTTTCTCAAGTGCACATGGAGAATTCTAAATAATTGATCAAATATTAAGTCATGAAGAAAGTACCAGTAAATTTCATGATGTAGAAATATTATATACAATGCCATAAAATTACAAAAAAAACCAGAAAATAAAAGCCAAAGGTCTTTCCACCTAGAGATTTAAAAAAATCATTCTACTAGAAATCTTCTAGGTAAAAAGGGAAATAAATACCAAAATTAGAGAATTTCTAATAAATAATAAACATTCATCATTAGAAGGTACAGGGTATAATCAAAACAGATGATCAGACAAAATCTCAGCTTCAAATATTTATAGCATCAAAAATAAATACAAATAAAACAATGAAAATAAATAAATTCTCAATTCAAAAGCTGGAAAATGAACAAAAAGCCAACCAAAAGAAATTGCAAAGAACAAAGGTATAATGAATGACGGAGACGCTAGAAAGCAATAGATGTAATGATTACATCTCTGAAAACAAACAGACAAACCTACAACACCTCTAGCTAACCTAACCAAGAGAAAAAGGGAGAGAGTCCATGCTGAGGCTGAGCCCACGACTAGGGAGGGGCTGACATACTTACGCACACAGAAAGGGGTCTTGCCCGACCAGTGATGGTCCTGCTGGCAGATGCGCACAGACATGCCAATGAGGCGGAAGCCGGCGTTGCACTGGTATACCACGCTGCCCCGGTAGTTGTAGTTCTCCCCATTGATATGTCCATTGACGATGGGTTCAGGAGTCCCACAGTGTCCAGCTTTGGTGGTGGGGTGGGAGGAAGATGGTAAGTCAAAGAGAAGTTTCCAGAAATGGAGTAATTCTTAGGGTGGGGAGAGACAGGCATAGTGGAGAAAAGGACCAAGTAGACAACCATCCTTTATTCTCTTCATCTCCCCCTTAGGGTAGTAATCCAGGAGTGACTTCAGGAATTCTGGACATGGTAGAAATGGTGTTTAGGGACTTGAAAAACCCCAATTCCATGAAGTGTCTCAAATGGCCATTCATTTCTGAGATTTAGTTTCTGTGTCTGTCCATAAGTGGGGAACTGTCACTGTTACCTGCCTCTGGGATTGCTACGATTTGGATAAATCCTCCCAAGGCCAATGTGTTGAAGGTTTGGTTTTCATGGAGCTATTAGAAGGTGGTAGAACCTTTTAGACATGTGCCTAGTGAGAGAAAGTTAGGTCGTGGCGGGTGATATACCCTTGAAGGGGATATAGGGACCCCATCCTTGTAGTCTCTCTCTTGGCTCTCTGACCACGAGGAGAGCAGTTTTCTCTGCTCTATTCCCACTATGATGTTCTCCCTTGCAGAGGCTCGAAGACAACAGGGCCAAGTGACCATGGACTGAAACCTCTGAAACCATGAGCTAAAATAAACCTTTCCCTTTAATAAATTGGTTATATCTCAGGTATTTTGTCAGAATGTAACAGGGGGACTGTCTTCTTCTTATCAACCAGCATCTACTCTATAGGAAGCAACATGGTCTAATTAAGGTTGTCAAAACCTAGTTGTGTTGAAAATAGAGGGTTTGGTCAAATTCATCTTTCTTTTTTGAGTGATACCTAGGTGGGTTATTTTTATTAAGTAAGGTTTGGGAAGAGTGTATTCCTGGCCTTCCATTGTCTCCTTTACTAGCCTCCCTTGGTTCTGTGTGGAAATAACCAGGGACTGTGTCCCTAACAGGGGACTGAGACAGAGGAAGGGTGGTGGCACTGTCTATCCAGGACAAACCACCCAGAGATCTTTGGAATTGAAGGGTCCTAGGAAAGAGAGAACTTAGAATCTAAGGCAGGCAGGGAATGAGCAGCCAGGTGAAAAAGGAACATTTTTGTTCTTTGTAAGGCAGGTTGTTTTTATGTCCTTCTGGTCATTTGTTGAGTATGTATAAATGTGTATATATATATATACACACAAACACACATTATGTAATTTATACACATATGTATTTTAAAAATACTTTGCTAATATACAATGTAAAAATATTTTAGGGATGTTACAGGAATGTGTCTCTATAAGGTGGAGGCCGAAGCTACCTCATCATGCTAGGGCCAGTAAGAAGGGGTTGTCTTTCTAATCAGAAGGAGAAAACTCCCAGAAGCTTATCTCATTAGCTTTGAAGTTCTTCTCATTTTTGGGGTGTCCGAAGAGAAGCCACTCAAGGTTTTAGTTGTGGAAGATGCCCAATAGTTGGTGCTCAAAGTGCACTTTTCTAGCAGTAGGTAAAATGGTACTGTTGAAGGTGGGCGGGGAGCCCTGGGAAGCCACTTACCCAGGCAGCGGACCTCCGAGCCACTCCAGAGCCCATTGGCCAGGCACTCGCGCACCCTGGAGCCTACCAGCGTGTACCCGGAATTGCAGGAGAAGATAGCGGTGGCCCCGTAGACAGAAAGCGTCCCAATGCGGTGCCCGCTGGGAGGCGTGGGGAGCTCTCCACAGGAGATGACTAAAGGGATCACAAAATGCTGGGTAAGCAGGCCCCAAGAGGGGGGCATGTGCTGCCTCCGATGATCAAGGATAAAGACAAAGTAAGTTTAACTTCTCCTCCTGGAACCATGAACCAGCATGCGGGTTGCGACACTGACTTGGGTGATGTGACACCTCAACAGCAGGTGTCCCCGGGAAGCTGTTCAAACGCCCAATCGTACTTCAGAGGCTCAGCCGAGAGCCTCTGGAGACAGGGCCCAGATGTGTGTATTTTCTAAAAAGTCCCTCAAGAGGCTGGAGTGTGCACTGTGGTTAGGAAGAGGTGGCAGTTCTGGGGTGTGCTTCCTCATGCCCAGGGCAGACACTGCCGCTCAGTCTCACTGTGCTCTGCTGAGCCTCAGGGCTCCTTCTCAACAGCACTGCTGCTGGCCTCTGGCTGACATGAGGAGAGGCCCAGTCACCCAGGCTGCAGAGCAGGGACCTTCGCTCGGCCACACACATGGGTGTATTCCACTGTGGAGTCCACACCCTTCCCACCCTTCTGTGGTGGTGCTCCTAAGAGCCTTCCCAGTTAACCTCTGTCTCAGACTTGCTTCTCAGGGACCCCGACCTTTGAAACTACATTAGAGAACCAAGGAAAACTAATTCACAATAGAGAAGAAGAGGCAGACAGACTCAGCTGGCTTGTCCCTTGTGCTACCCTCAGTCCTCCTGTAAACACTCCTGTTACAGAGCTTGTCACACACCATGTCATCATTGCTTCCTTGTCTGTCTGTCCAGAAAGCTATGAATTCCCTGCAAGCAGGAGCCACAGTCTTTCACCTTCATACCGCCATAATATCGGGCATATAGTAGGGGCCTAATGAACACTGAATAAATGAATTAGTGCACGTGAACCTGAACAGTTTAGTAAAAGGAAGAATTTAATAAGATGACAAGATGCTAAGAAGTTCAGAGAAGTAGGCATATTCTCAGCTTCTGATTTGAGGCACACTGCAGTCCCTGGAGATACCCATCCTCCCCATCCCCAATTCACCCCATGCATGAGATCAGGTGGGAGGCTGTGCACAAACTCGCCCACCCGTCCCTCTGGGGCTTACTTTGGCAGGTGGGCATAGAGTCCCCAAGGCTCCATCTGCCATTGGCCTGACAGCGAATGACCCTCTGGCCAGTGTAGTAGTAGCCAGGGTCACAGATGAGCATCAGCTGGGCCTGGAACTGGTACTGGGTCTCAAAGATTAGCCTCCAGCGGCCATGCTCCACACTGATGCTGCTGATGTCAGGGCAGGTCACAGCTGGAGAAACAAGGAGCAGGGAGGATGGTTAATTCATTATGGAAGACACTGCAGGAGTCCAGAGATGGGCACGGGGAGACTTAAAGTACTAGTGATGAATCCAAGAACTTTGGTCCCTTGGCAGGTCTGGTAAATGAACAAAGTGGGTTTCGAGGGGATGCGGCAAATGAGGGCAGATTTGCCAGAACAAATTAAAAAGAGAAGGAGGTGGTACTCAGTCAGTGTTGACTATTGGATGTAGGACTCTATGCTCCATTTGGTCAGATCTTTATTTTTCAAGAGAAGTCAGAAATCTGGATTTTTACTTGAAATTTCTTGAATTTAAAATATTGAGAAGCAATTGAAAAAATTTTTTATAAAGCATAGGATAGGCCAAACAAAAACAGACCAATAGGCTGCCAATTTGTGACTCTGGCCTGAAAGTTGTCATTTCAGAGTTCTGTGATCAAGAGGCATTTATGCACACTTGCTGACAGTTTCTCCATTTAAAAGGGAGTGGACCAGGTCTTTCCTGGCTTCTATGGGGGTTGATGGAGACATCTCGGGACACAGTGGCCCACCAGGGCTATGATAGTAATTACCAAATGGGAACCCAAAGCTGGTAGATGCCAACCACAACCTTCTCCCTTCCCTGAATCTCCCAATGTCCACGTGTACATGTTTTCTTCCCATTGTTGGGCTTTTAGCTCAGTCCTTGCAAGGATCTTTTCAGCCGTTCACTCAGGCCTTCCTTCTGCCCACCTCCACCGCCCAAGGACTCACGGACACACGGTGGGGGAACATTGTGGTTGTTCCACAGGCCTGTATCCAGACACTCTGCGGTGGCCTCGGCGCCTGCCTGGAGGTGGTAGCCTTCACTGCAGCTGTACACAGCCTTGGTCCCCACGGTATACTCCTTGCCAAACACCATTCCATTCTTGGGGGCATCAGGAACACCACAAGAAAGAGCTAGCAAAGGAGAGATGATGTCATGAGCGTTTCTGGTTCAAGATTGTGCTCTGAGAACATATTTTGATTATTCTTCTCCACCTAAGGCCCTAAAATATTACAGGAAAAACAAACAAAAGGAGAAAAAAACCTCATAATAAACAAGCAAAAGGGAGCACCATCAGCAGACGCTTCAGAAAAGATAATTTGGAAGATGGAATGAAAATGGAAGTGTGCTGTTAGAGAAAATGGAGCTAAAAGGCTGCAGCCCAGAATATACAAGGAAGAGCCCCAGGCTTGCCTCTCTGCGTGGTCATCTGCACCACATGCTCAATTTAGCTTTGTGTTCATCGGCTGGGCCTAGTGGGCAAAGAAACTTCACAGAATAAAAACAAAGGTGAACCACACTGGCTACCTGGAAAAATCAACCTAGCCTTTACTTTTTAAATGTGAACAGTCGAAGATCACTAAATACATAAAGAAAACCAGTAGTGTCAGTGTGATAAAGATAAGATTAAAAATGGGCAACCAGGGTGGTGGGGAGTCCCCTTAGGAAACAGCTAATTCAGGAAACAGAAGATACACAATCTTTGAACTTTAGATTAGTAGTATTTTGAGGTTGAGGTAATATATGGTATTCACGAAATGAGAACAGAGTGCTTTGAAAAAAGCACAATAAAAAGAAGGCAAGAAAGAGCTCTTTCAAATTAAAAATATGATTGTTAAAATACGCATCAAATAGGAGGGCTGATGGTTAAAAGCAAAGGAAATTTCCCAGAATATAGACCAAAAAGACAGAAACTGACAATAAAAGAGAAGGATTGAAAACAGAGGATCGGTCTAGAAGGTCCAACATCCAACTTTTCAGTGCTCCGGAAAGAGAGAGAGAAAGTAGATGGGATGGAATTACTGTAAGTGAAAATTTCCCAGAGCTGAAGAAAGATGCAAATCTTCTTAGATACATTGCCATGAGATTTCAGGAACCCAAAGCTGAGTAGACATTTCCACATATTCCCAGAGACAGAAAGGATGTGGCATTACTGTGAAGGGATGAGAATCAGACTAACATTGGTCTTGCCTTCAGTGGCATTGGGTGTTTGCGAACACAGGAAAAAAGTTTTAAACTTCTGAAGGAAATGATTTATAACCTTAGAATTTTTATCTGGTCAACTTACCAAGCATGTGTGAGGGCAAAAAATATGATTTTCAGACACTTACAGGCTCAGAAAAATTTAGGTCTCATGAATCCTTTCTGAGAAATTTGAGGTTATTCTCTACCAAGAAGCTAGAAACTAAGAAATGGCAAGATATCAGATATATTGGATATAAAAATAAAAATAAAATAAAAATAAATAAAATAAAAAATAAATATAAAATATGATAGCACTAATTCAAGAATACATATTAATTTCTTCTGAAGACCATAGAGTTTACTCTTATCTAAGTGATGCATATTCCTCCTATAAACATAAAAAACAATAGCTCTGGCCATGTTGCTGCACTTACTTCTCTCCCAAGCTACATGGTCTTTGAAAGAAATTACTATGTACAAATGATATTAGTCTTTGATAGTTCAGAAACTGTTACAGATAGCAGATTAATCAGAATCAAAGTACCCACTACTGTCTCTCATCCATTACTCTCTGTAACAATTAGTCTAGAGCTCAGAACTCCCTCACTCAGAGATAGAATAAGCTTGAGCAAAGGATTAACAATGATGCTTGGTGCTACCAGAATTTCCAAAACCACGAAGAGGTATCAGGCTGGGGCTCCATTATGATATGGAGAAGTTGACTGTTCAGGGAGAGAGGGATTGGAATACCAGCATGGAAGAAGAATTGCAAGGTTGGATGTGGGACCAAAACAGAAGGATCTGGAACTCAGAAGGAATGAAGAAATAGGAAACACTTCTACATGAGATACTCTTCTAATGCCCAAACAGCAAGACTTTGAGCCAAAGAGGTACGAGGTCAGTCAAACTGTCATATCAGATCAACTAACTATCCTTCCTTGAACACTTTGAAAAGAAACGCCAGATCCCCACTGATGTTCTGCCACAGCTACTTCTCATGCCCTGGCCGGGCCAAAGCTTTTGTGGATAGCAGAGAGGACAGACAATAACCAACCAGGTGGAGAGATGAAAGCCTGAGCCTCAAGATCTCCATGCACAACCCAGAGGTAATAAAGGCACTTCTGTGGGTGGGAGAGGAGGAGATACAAGCACAAAATATTTACAATGAATGAGATCTCTGTGAGAGACTATGAAGAGTGAGGGAATGGACTGCAGGAATAATGGAGAGTGAAAAGTTATGGTTTGGAAGTAGCAATAGAGAATGGGAAGAATGTCAGGCCCTTCCTGACCCTGAACCATGTAGGAAAAGGAGGTGGGGGATTGAAACCCTCCGCAAAAAAGGGCCACAGCACACATGCTCTCAGGAGAGCTACAGTGCCCTTGAGAAGGGAGTGAAGAGAGCTGGCTGGGAAGGGAGCGAGGTGTATGCTTGCTGGCCACGGAACTAAGATATCAGAGGCGGCAGAGGGACGGCTGGGAGGGAGGGCATCAGAGGAAGCTCGCAGCGGTGGGGCACGTAGAGTAGTACAGGGCTGAGCGGGCACAGGCCTGGAGGGCCTTAATTTTGTGCAGCAACCATAAGATAACACAGAGAGAGGTTTCCAACTGGAGTTCTGGGAAGAAGTGTCTGCATTGATAGGGTTAGCGACATGGAGACTGCAGCCAGACTGCTATTTGTGGATGGTCAGTTCCCGGTGACCTTTGCTTAGGGCTTACAACAGAGTACTCACATGTTGTTTTTGTTCTTTGGGAAAGTGCAGGTGCGGGCCAGGAGGTTGTGAGGATCAGAGATGACAGATGTCATTAAAACTATTAATGTCATTAAAGCAGTGGGAACCAAAGAAAAACAAAATCAAACAGCAATGTAATTTCCTCTTTTTGTCTACATAGCCAGTAAAGTTTTTCTTCTTTAATACAGTACATAATGTTGAGACTTTGGGAGAAAAGACAATTTTCATGTGCTGGTGTAGAAGTACAAATGAGGACAAAATTTCTAGAGGGCAACAGTATCAAAAAAGCTGTAAATTTTGCATACATTGTGATTCAATATTCTCATTTCCGGGAATTTATTTTAAGGAAATAAATATGTTTCCAAGCATCAAAAGATAAAGTTTATAGTAACAAAAAATATAGAAATCCAAATTACTCACAGTAGGATGATACTTGAATAAACGCTGCAATGCCATACAACCATTGCAAATAATGACAAAGAAGTATATCTAATCAGATGAAAGATGTTAACAAAATATCAGAGTTCTATACGCTGGTTATCCTATTTTTGTATAGAAGACCAAAGGAAGTGTGCCGAAATGTTAATGGTAATGATTTCACGTGATAGGGTTATAGTTTGTTTTCATTTTTTCCTTTTGCATTATTTATAGTCATAGTCATTATCCGTTGTTTTTTTTTTTCAGATTTCTAATCTGAATACATATTATTTTAAGGGAAAAACACTCAAATTATAAAAGGTAGTATGTGAAACAGAGTAGTACGGTTCAAGTGTTTGATCACCTCACTTGCTGTGGGAACCCAAGCCCAAGTCTCCTTCCGCTCGGGAGACCTCCCAGGCTGTCCGGAAAGAGGTAGGTCCCTTCTATCTTCAGGCTTCCATAGCACCGTTTATATACCTGACATAGCACTTTCCCACTCCGTCATTTTGCATTTATGTGCTCGCACACCCGTCTCCCCATGTTCCTGAAAACACAGGCTGCTCTGCATATATAATCCCCAGGGTTGGAGAGACTCTGGATGCTCCGTGTTTGCTGAAAGAGTGAACCAATTATTAAACTCAGAGCAAACCCACATTTGGAAGTGACTGGGCCCGAAACAAACTCATCATGTGTGTTGGATGCCAGCCACCTTGTGACCTCCCTTCCCACCCGCTTCTTACCTTGACAGAGAGGAACGGCCTCGCTCCACAGATGGTAGCCCTGGGGGTGCCGGGTACAAATGGCCATGCTGTGTCCCACCAAGCGGTAACCAGAGTTGCAGCCAAAGTGGATGGAGCCACCGGGCTGGGTGCTGGTCTGGCCCAGAATGTAGCCGTGGAGTGGAGCCCTGGGCAGGCTGCAGTAGGGAGCTGAACAAAGAGTTGACGCTCAGGGACCCGAGCACAAACAGGAGGACAGACAATCTTTCATGACAGGCCTGCCCCTTCTTCCGCTCTCAGTTCCTTGTCTTCACCCTGCCAGGTGCTCTGCTAGTTAGGAAGGTCTGAGTGGCCCATACTGAAAAACAGTTTAGAAGGCCAAAGCACAACAAAGGGAAATAAAAAAACCCTGCTCCATGAAGCATGGTTCCCTTTTGCCATCTGAGGGCAGCGGTGACTTATGGCTTGATTCAGGCTCTCCAATCCCTTTAGCTCACAGGCTGTCTTGGAAAGTAAAACCGAGGCGCTGGTTCCTCAAAGGTGTGACCACAGGGGTTTCCCCTTTCTGATCTCAGAAGGCCTGTAACTTCGGACAAATCTACAAAGGTTGCTTAGTCCAAATCTCCTTCCCTGTAAATTGGGACCCGCAGTACCTATCTCACAAGATATCTGGATAGTTTAAAAGGGACCATGTGTACAAAGCTCCGTGCATGGCACCAGGCACTTAGTGGTCCACAAATGGTTGTCTTTCTTCGTTTTGTTGTGTAGGGCACCTGTGGCAACCCAGGAAATAAATTTCTCTACAGGTTCATTTCCCCTGGATGTATGGCTTCAGTGTGTTTCATTCATTTATCTAACAAACAGATCTTGGGTGTTAAGTACCAGCTGTTGTTCTAAATTCTGGGGAAACAATGAAGGAAACAGACAAAAATCCTGGCCAGACACCCTCAGGTCAAGGTCAAAATAAGTATCAAAAAAGCTGTAAATTTTGGGGCTATGAAAGAGAGATGAGCCCAGAACCACATGGCTGGATCTCCCAGGAAGACTGGGCCGCGGCGCAGTGGGCCAGGCCATACTTGCATGCCCCACAGTGACTCTGGCCTCTAGCCTGGGGGTCACACCCCTTTGTTGGTAGAACTGGTGCTTTAAATACCTCTGTGCCAAGCCAAATAGTCTTTCTCCTACTTTGCCCTTTCTGTCCTGTGTGTATTGAATCCAGGCAGGAACAGGAATCTCAATTATAAAATACACAGTCACAATGATAGATACACATGCAAATTATAGAGATCTACTGTATTATAATTATTAAGTACTAATTGCTGCAGCATGTAATCAATTCCCTTTCTATGTGGCGTATGTACTGTAATTATCACTGACTCATTACCCCCAAACATGTGAGTCTTTGAATGTCAAAGAAAGAGCAACTCTGTAATAGCTTTTAGCTCCTAATTTAGCAAGCAGGGTAGGGAAATGTTGTATTTCCCTTTTGTGTGAGCAGCTGCCAGGAATTTAGCCGAGATCTCTCCTGAGAGGTACCTAGAGGCTTCTTTTTCATCGTGAGGAAACTGAGGCCAAAGCAGTAAAACGAGTGCCTTGTCTGATAATCCTGTAGCTACTTAGAGAAAGAGCTGTCATTAACTCTAGGGTACCCATTCACGAGGCCACCACCCCTACAGTGTATGCGTCACACAAAGGAGAGTTATGTAGAAGAAACAGATCCTGAAATAGGAAAACTCCATCTGCTCCCACATTCTGCTCAGCTTCATCTTTTGGCTTTGCCCTGGAAGCCACACCAAAAGTTCTTCAGGACTGTTCCAACAGGCCCTCTTGCAAGTAGGAGAAGATGCGGTTTGAGACAGTGGTGCTTCATTCAGTCCTTGATAATTTCGTATTCCTACCAACCCGACTGTTACTCTTTAAAAATTTGTCCAAAATTTATTTGAATGCAGGACAGATGCAGCCAGAGGAAGAGTGCTAGACAGGCACTGGCACATGGTAGAACTCCCCACAATCTACAGTGATTCACTTCTGCTTCCAACCTTGAAGGGTCTGGGTAGCAGTCAGCAGACCCATCGCCCTTCAACGTGAGCATCCACGTTGCTTAATGAGTTCTCCACTAACCTGAGCCATAATTCGTATAATGGGAACTCTGAGAAATTCAATTTTCTCCATCTTGTTATATGTCTAGGGATATTTTTGCATTCCTTATAGATTGTTGCCTGGGTCAGCCATCTGTAAGGCCTGGTCTTTTATTTGACCCTGCTGTTAAGACATGGCTTGCCATAAAAAGCAGTGAAATCCTATTTGCAGCAATGTAGATGGAACTGGAGGACATTATGTTAAATGAAGTAAGTCAGGCGCAGAAAGACAAATACTGCATGTTTTCACTCACACGTATGAGCTAAAAGTGTTGATTTTGTAGAAGTAAAGAGTATGGAGGTGGGGTGAGAAGAGGGGTTAGAAAGAGGTCAGTTATCAGGTACAAAATATATAGCTAGATAAGAGGAAGAATTCTGGTGTTCTACAGCACAATAAGGTGACTTAATCATAAATTTATTTTATATTATGAAAGAGCTAGAAAAGGGTTTTGACTCTTCGTAACACAAAGAAACAATAAATATTTAAGGTGATGAATTTGTTAATTGCTCTTATTTGATCATTGCACATTGCATATATATATGAAAATGTCACACTGTACCCCATAAATATGCATAATTTTTATGTTCGATGAAAAAATAATAAAAATATGTGGCTTGCAGAGCAGAAAAGAGGCCCCTGCTTTTAAAATACAGCCAATACTTTGTTGCCTGCCTAACTTCTGCCAGTTAGAGACTCCAGGTTTTTCCAGGGTTTTGCTAACGTTTTTTAATTTCCTAAAGAGAAATTTCTAAAGGGACAAGACACCCCGCTTTGGCATTATGAGATCATACATAACAGTTAAACTTATCCTAAAGACAAGCTGGCAGCACAAGACTAGGAGAGGGCAGAGGTTATATATGGAGGAAGGACTAGAAGAAAAGGAGGTGGGAAAATCCAAGGACCACTTGTACAGCTTCAGGTGAGGGGGATTTAGAGGAGGCAGCTGCCCAGCCCCCACAGGGAAACCTGGCTCCTTGATGAGATGGACCATAGCTTATTTGGATGTTTTGGGGGAAAAAATCTCTAATAGGCTCAGGGGACGTGGCCTTCTCTTGAGCGCATGGGGTTCACTCACCTGAGTACCGAATCTTAAAGCCTTTTCGATTGTAGGCGTGGTCAGATGACCAACGCAGGTACACAGAGTTGCTGGAGCTGGTGACAATCAGGGGAGCCGAGTAATTCCCACTGAGGGCTTTCAGCAGAGGACTCTGTCCTGAGGGACCTGGGTGAGAAGGACACAGGGTTACAGACCACTCTCGTGCTACAGAGAGTCATGGTGTGGCCATCGGGGCTTGGAAGCTTGGGTGACCCATTCAGAAAGCAATAACATCCTTTCTTTGTGTCTGCTGCATTTACTTGAGGGCTCTTTCCCCCAAGCCCAGATGTGAGGCAGTGCCCTACAAAGTTCCTGCCTACCTACAGGAGGTAGTGGAATCTATGTGCCACTTTTGGACTTGACCAGCGTTAAGCAATTGGTCAGCGGAAGAGCTGGTTTTCAAACTGGTCACCTCTTCCCCTTGGCCACTCTACTTCTCTTGTGGCTGCTAAAGACAACTTGGTGCTGCTATATAGAAAAGTATTTATGGATGAATAGATAGCAATAAAGCCAGAGGAAAAGGTCAGGTGTCAGGGTCTTGTGTAACAGTGTTCTCCAACTTCCTTCCCAAGGGTCTTTGAGAAAGGCCTCCCTCTTCTCTTTTCCTATTGTAAGCACCTGGTATTAGATCCTGAGGGTGCTGGTTCAAGGCAGAAAGCTGGATAATCCAGAATCCAGGATTTATCTCCAGGAAAAGGCACTGAGTAAAGTTTGTAATATGCTGTTGGGACGCCTCTTGGAAGGTTGGCAAAGTAACGGACCACATTAAACAAAGTAGTGCCATCGAACAGCTGTGGCAACCACAAGGGAAGGGGCCCAGAGGCTCAGTGGAATGGTACATTTGAATAGGTCCATCGGGGGATGAGAACCCTGCTGGCTAACCTTACTCCTCAGGGTGGAGGAATTACTCAAGCCATAAGCAGCACTCTGGGGAAGGGTGAGCCCCGGCACTACTGAGACCCCGAGTCATGGCTGTCCTCTGCATGCTGAAAGTGATACAGGATATCTGTCAGAGAACCGTGCTAGCTAGCAGTGGTGGGGTGATAGGATTCCAGAATACAGAGGTCAAGTGGAAGCACTTGACAGCCAGAAGCAAAGTTGGCATACAACGGGCATGGAGGTTACAATGGCAGCTGGGAGGGCCCGACCTGCAGGGTCTATAGAGATGGCTCACAGACATGGTATTCTAAGGACAAGGAAATGGGCGGCCAAACTGGTATGAATACATGAGCAAAACAGACCATGAGTAGATAACCAAAGGGCCAGGGAAGCTGCCCATAGTGGAAAGTCCTAATCCCTTGTCCAGTTTGTAGACCCAGTCCAGGGTTCATTCGCCCTGGAAGAACACTTAGCTGAAGGACAGACTAAGTCCCTATAGAAAAGGACCCTGCAAAATGACAAATTGTAGAGAGCAGTGATTCCTCTAGGTCTTTCCTCCCAAAAGACCTACCATTATTTACTTAGATAACTGAATGTTATAGAAGCAAGAATGCCTAAATAATATATTAAAGATTTCTGGATATAGGGTGTGGACTTATGCTGACCTCTGGAGATCCAAAGCACAACACAGATGCTCTGTTAGGGCAGGTGTGCATGAGGGTTGAAATCAGTAATTAATGGAGTACTGGCCCGGGTGCCCCTCACAGGACAAACTTAACCAAGTAGTAACCTAGTTGTAGCAGCTGTACCAGGGTAGAGTAACATAATAACCTAGTTGCAGCGGTCATTATCAGGGTAGAGTAACATAGTCTCAGTTACATGGAATGCAGCTGTGGATCTGGAAATGCATTTCCCCTATAGCCACCAGAAAGGAGGATCAGAATCACATGAGGTAGGCAGCAGTATACATCCATGGTCTGGTCTCAGAGCTGTGTTAATGGTCCTGCTTTTTGTCATAATACAGTATGAAGGGATGGAGACCATCTGGACATCTGGCAGAATGTAGCACACTGGTTCACTATATTGAAGACATCATATTCACTGGATCTGATGAGCCTCTAGGGAAAATTAGTATAGATGCCTTTGTAAGTCTCACGTGCTGCAGAGGGTAAGAGATAATCCTACAAAGTTTGCAGTGAAATTTTTAGGATGGAGTGGTGTGGAGAATGCAGAGAAATTCCCTCCCAATTAAAGACTGAACTATTACACATTTTCCCCTCCTACCACTGAAGAAAAAGGACAATATTTGGCAGACCTCTGTGGGCTCTAAAGGGAGCAAGGATACTCTTCACTTGGGAATACCGCTGAGAGCCATTTATTGGCTGACATTTCACAGGTGTGAGCTTTGAGTGGGGACGACAGCAGGAAAGGGTTCTATAACAGGTCCAGGCTGCTGTACAAGCAACAGCCACACAGCCTTTCAGATCTCATTGTCTGGGGGTTTCTGCGGTGGAGAAACACATCGTGTGGAGCCCCTGGCCAGCCCTAATGGGAAGACTGCAGGGCAGGCTCTCAGGGTCTGGAGCAAGTCTCTGCTGCCTGCAGCCGAGGACTCCACAGCACCTGACTGACTCACCGTCAAAGATCTCAAACTCATCATACTGCTTCTCACTGAGGAAGTATTCCACTGTGAGGGAGATGTTATACTCCGGCTCCGCTCTCACTAGCCAAGAGCAGGTCTGGAACTGGGGGTAGCTGCCGGGGTAGCTCTGGCTCAGGATCACACCCGTGGAGTCTGTCAGAAGTTCATTCGTTGGGCAGTGCACTTGGAGAAAGAAAGAAATATTAGGTACATTGAGCAGCGATGGAACCGGCCAACGCATTGGGTTTTCCATGGTGCAAAAGACAACCACCAGAAAACTAGTATTTAGGGACATTTGAACAAGACATCATCGCAGTCATTACAATGTTCTATGACACGGCATAACCTCAGATCCTGCGTCAATGTTACAGTATCCCAGGACTTAGTACGGTGCCCCAAATCCAAGAGTTAATCATAAAACGGGTGTAATTTTACAAAGACAGTACAGGGTAGAGGTAAGCCCTATACTATCTTTTTGGGTAGTACAGGAATTTGGGATCAAAAACACTTGGATTAGAGCCTGTCTCTGCCACTGAATACTTACATGGTCTTCCACAAATTATTTCCTCTGTGTGATGGATGCTTCATTTCCTACCTCACGGGACTACAGCATTATATAAAATCCATATTATATGAAATAGTATGTACATAAAGCCTGAAACATAATGCCTCAATAAATAGATATCATGATGCTAATGATGATTGCATCAGGAACAGAAAGGGGCGGCAGAGCTTGGCAGTGACCTAATTAGTAGTATTAATATGTCTAAAGAAAAAAAATTACACCGAGGAGACAGTCAATGCAGACCTTGGAAAAGGAGGAGGATTGGGTTTTGACCTCCTCAAAGGGGAGGGAAGAGAGAGTTTCAGAGGGGACTTGCATACCCCAAGCACTGGGGAGGTGGTCTGTGCTGGGGAACACGGGAGGATCACAGCAGCCTATATGAAACAAATTTCTGGACTATGGATTCACCTTCACTTGCTTGGGTTGAAAACTCCAAAGTTAAGTTTTAAGGACGAAACCATTTCTTCAGTGCCCTCAACAGCAGTACAAGTAGTCCAATACATATATTTTTGATATATATTATGCATATCATGTTTATTAGTATGAAATTTACCTCATTTCTTTTAATATGTTCAGAGTTCGATTCCATTTTCTTCTGATATGAACTTTGCTACACTAGCATCTAGAAGCACCTGCTATACATTTTTTGAAATTTTCGTTATATGTGAAGGATGAATGACATCTTTCTAGGTACAGTTTTATATTTGATGTTCTGGAATTTCATGGTGGTGTTTTTAGGCTTAAAATCTTCACCAAGTCTTCCATGTTGCTATAGCAAGAGACATACTTCTGGGAACATAGAATAATGACTTATCCTTGTCACACAGAATTAAGACTTCACCGAACAGGGTGCTAAGCTGAGGCATCAAAGAGCGGAATAAGCCAAGGAAGGTGTACAAGGAAGAGACAATGAGTAGAAAGACATCTCATGTGGATTTGTGGGAAGAGTTAATATTTTTAAGGAGGCAATTCTATCTAGACTGATCTGTAGACTTAATTCCTTCAAATTCTAGCTGGATTCTTTGCAGATACTGATAGTCTGATCCTAACATTCATATAGACATTTAAAAGACTCAGATTACCAAAATAATCTTGACAAGGAAGAAAATGGTTGGATGACTAACAATTTTCAGTAAGTGGTGCCAGGACACAGGGATCACCATTTGCAAAAAAGGGAAGCTGGGCTTCTGCTTGATACCATGTACAAAAATTAATTCAAAATGGACCAAAGACTTAAGTGTAAGAGTTTAAACTATAAATTATTAGAAGAAGATGTAAGTGTGAATTTTCTTGGCCTTAGACTAGGTAATAGTTCCTTAAATAATACACCAAAGCACAAAGAACCAAAGAAAAACAATTGATTCAGCATCATCGAATTAAAAACTTTGTGTCTCAATAACACATAAAGAAAAAGAAAATGAAGAGATAACTCATAAATTGAGAGAATTTTTTTTCAAATAACACATAAGGGATTTGTATTTATAATGTACAAAATTCTGACATCTGAATAATAAAAAAGAAACCTGGTTTTAAAAATGGGTAAAGGATCTGCATAGACATTTGTTATGATTTAGAACTGGTACGTGTTCCCCCAAAGCTTCATGTGGTCGGAAGGTGAGTGGATTGCAGGGGCACTACACTCATCACTGGATTAATTCGCTCATGAGCTCAGAGTTGACTTGCTGTTTGGAGGTGGGTCCCATTCAGAGGCAGGTCACTGGGCGTGTGACCTGGCAGAGTGTATCTCCCTCCCAGCTCCTCCCTTGGCCCTCTGCTTCCTAGTCACCATGAAATACGCTTCCTTCCTCTGCCAGACCCTTGCACCAGGCTGTTCCTGCCTTGAAGCTGGCCGACTGTGAATCAAAATAAAACTCTCCTCCTTTAAATTGTGTGTGTTTGCGGGCATTTGTCCCAGCAATGAGGAAAGTGATTAAGACAAGATTTCTCAACAGAAGACATATAATAAGCACATAAGAAGATACTCAAAATCATTAACTGCCAGGGAAATGCAAATCAAAATTACTTTATTCCACTAGGATTGCTATAATTAAAAAGATAGATAATGATACATGTTGGCAAGAATGTGGAGAAATTGGAAGCCTCATACACAGCTGGTGGAAATGTAAAATGGTTCAGCTACTTTGAAATACAGCCTGGTAGTTCCTCAAAAGATGAGATATAGCGTTATCACACAGTCCAACAATTTCACTTCCAGGTACACACTAAGAGAACCAAAACATATAAAAACAGGTAAACGAATGTTCACAGCAGCATTATTTGTGACAGCTAAAAAGTGGAATTAAAAATGAGGTGTGTCTACACAATAGAATATTACTTGGCAATAAGAAAACAAATATTGAAGCATTCTACAATATGGATGAGGCTTGAAAATGCTATGTTAAAGTGAAAGAAGCCAGTCACAAAAGACCAGATATTGTATGGTTATATTTATACGAGATGGTCAGAATAGACAAATTCATAGAGATAGAAATTTGGTGGCTGTCTAGGACTGTGGGGGTTAGAAGGAAATATTGACCGCTAATGGGCATGGGGTTGCTTTTGGAGTGATGAAATGTTCTATTGAATTGTACAATTTAAATGGGTGAACTGTGTTGTATGGGAATTATATCTCAGTGAAGCAGCTATTAAAAGAAAGTCTATAAAGGCAAGAATGACACCAAGTCCCAGAGAAGCAGGCGAGTAAAACCAGTAACACTGGGGCCACGCAGACACCAGAAACAGCACTAGAGGTGAGGAACTTGAGGCTGGAGCAAACTAAGGTGGCCCTAGAGCAGGATGAAGGCTGAACTTTACTGTTACTGAAGCTGTTTGGCATTCAGGTGCACCGACTCAGCTAAGTAAACAGACAGCGAGTCTGTCACTGTACTGGGGAAGCCTAATTCTTTGGCTTGTGGCTTCTCTCTTCCTCACTGACAATTTGTATTGCAGGTTCCTTCTACTCCTGCTTTCCCAGGAATGGAGGAGATACTGACATATTTCTTCATAGGCTACTAAATATTTATTGTTGGTAGCAACAGTACTAGAAGCAGAAGTAGCATGAGATACATAATAAGAGTCAACATAGAGCAGTACAAGGTATCAGGCATTGCTCTAAAGTGCTTTATATAATTAATCCATTGAAAAAAAGCCCCATGGCATTAAATACCAGCATTACCCTCATTTTATAGAAAGACAACTAAGGCACAGGACAGTTGGATACCTTGCCATAGGTCAGACGCCTCATGAGTGGAGAGTATTGGATTTGGTCTGAGTTGGGAGAGCAGGCAAAATGATTTCATCTTCTGCCAAAGTACTGCAAGGGGCTGAAGGCAATTGTGGTCTCTGGGCTGCCTAAATCAGCACCCAGGACCTTGGGCACATCTGCACTCCGGCAGGGCAGGGTCACTGGGTGAGCCCACTCATCCCCGAGGTCCAGAACTTCCTCTTTCCAATGCTCAGTATGCAATTCCAGAGAACGCCCAGGTAAAGATACAGGAAGACAGATGCAAATGTGGCCACTGTGGGCGGTTTGCAGCCCCAAACCTCAGGACAGGGCAGAGACCCTATCAAGAGTACATGATTATTCCCCATGTACTGCCTTGTTCACCAAACAACATTTACACGTGGTCTCTTACTCTATGGGGCAGGGACTGAACTGAGAGCTGCAGACAGAAGAGCCATAAAACCCAGGTTTGCTTGGGAGGAACTCCAGGCTTGACAGACATGGCTCAGTGCAGTTACCTTCGCATATTGGGGGTGGGCCTTCAAACTGCAGGTAGGTTCCAAGTTTGCAGGTCAGGATTTCGTTCCCCACCAAGGTAAAGCCAGGAAGGCACCTGTAGCGGACGATGTCACCTGTCAAGAGAGACCAACATGGGGATTCTCTGGAGCAGTCTGAGCAGGGCTGCTTGGCCTTCTTAGAACCCACTTCTAGGCAAGACAATCAGCAGAGGGTCATAGTCTGGTCATACTTCAGTAACTAGCTCAACTCCACTACAGTGGCCCAGATAATAGCTTCTCTCAGCTTTGCTGAGACCATGAATATTCTTATATTCTAAGAAATTTATCGTGTTTTACATAGATTTCTCAAAATCACACAGACTGGAATCACAGAGGAAAATGACTTTCCTAGCTTCTCTTTCTAGGGGTGGCTAAAAGAAGAGTGTATTTTGGGTGCAAACAGAATATGAGCACTCTTCTTGTACAGGTGCCTTTGTTTTTCTCTGCCTGGGTGGTGGGGGAGAGATGAGCCCTGTTGTCTGGCACCCCAATTGCCGCCCATCCTGGCCCCATCAGACCCCAGTTCATGGTCCTTGTTGGTTTGGGAGGTGGTACCTATGTTGAATTCTTCATTCTCTGTGACGACTTCAGCATTGGGGAGGATGGTGGGAGGAGGGCATTTGGTGAGTGGATAAGCTGTGAAGATGGAAGAACACAGGTTGGGGTAAGAGCGTTATCCTCTTGGAGGGATGCAGTCAGTCAGTCATTGGTTCAAGTCCTCACTTTCTCATTCCTCATTCATTCATGAAATAGATGTTTATTAATGAGTATTTATCTGTACACAGGGCAAGTTTAGCCAAGGGCTACTTTGCTTATCTTCTATCATGCCCTTTGCTTGTTTGTTTTTGATGCAAAATCCAGAAACTATGTCTTATAATGAATACTAAAGGATAGAGGGTCTAAGAAGCCAGCGACAGCCACTAATACTGGGTGGGGGTGGGTATCGCTGAGTATCTCCTTTATGTTGGCACTTGCGAAGGCTGTTGCCTCTAATTCTCACAACAGCTGACCCCCGTGAGGTGTTCCTACCCTACTTGCGAGCAGGTGAGATTCAGAAAGGTGAAGTGACTCCCACAAGTTCACACAGGAATTAAGCAGCACAGCAGGATCTGAACCCAGTCCATCATTCTTTCCACTACGCGGCTCAGTTTCCATATCCTGTGTGTGGCTTCTGCGGCACATACCGAAGTTAGCTTGCTGCCCTGTGGACCTCTCGCCAAACACAACTGGCCTCTGTGGACTTTCTCATCTGGAGTCAGTTCCGCTGGGCAGAGACTGGTGTGCTTGGGCACAGGATGAGAGTCCTAAAGCAAAGGTGGGTGTGACCTTATGCTTAGCTTTCCTGACCTGGCACAGCTCAGTGCTACATATTAGTTGCCACTGCTGCTGCTACCTCTGCTATTTTTTATTTCCAAAATCACCTCAACCCCTGCTATATTTTTTAAAAATTACATTTGAATATATATGTAATTATTGCCATTAAAAATCAGAGTATTCTATGAAAACAGTAGGAAGGAAATTAAACTCATGCATTGTCTTCTCAGAAATGATTGTGGACCTCTTACTCTAAGTTTTTGTATGTTTATTCTCTGCATGTGTAAATATTTTTCTCTTTCCTGATTTGCATCATACGTTATATACTTTGTGTTGACAGTTGTCAACTACTATTACATTTGAAGGATTTTCTCATGTAATGAATTTTCTTCAGCAATAAGATTAACATGATTTCAGAGGATTTAATTATACAGATTTACTAGAAATTATTTCATAGATACACTACTGTTTACTAGGTTTTCAAAACTTAACAATTTAAAATTGTGATGAAATCCTTATATGCACAGATCTTTTGATTTTTCTTTTTCTTTTTAAACTAAGAATGATTGAGTGTATACCCCTTTAAAAGTGCTGAATGTCAGTAATCTAGTCCTAGAAATCAAATGCTAATTAGGACCCCTTTCCATTATATTTTAAGAGGGAAATAATTGTAATGCACTGTATATCAAAATCCAAAAGAAATTAAAGCACAGTAAAATATTTATGTATGTGCAGCAAACCACATACTAGAAGCTGAATATTTAAAACACTACTTTATGATCACCTAACAATTAATAGTGCTGTCACAAAGGTGCATTGTAGCACACATACTTTGTGGTCTATACCGTAAACACCTAGTGCATCCTGAGAATGTTCTCAGTTGAAGGATTCCAGGTGTTTTATATTGTAAAATACCGTGCGGAAACAAGGACCAAAGATGAGGGTCACAGTGGGAACGACTTGAGGACAGATGTGAGGCGGTAGAGCCCTATTCCCAATGAAAAGCTCGGTGTGAGACCTCTCACCCGGCAGTAACTGAGACATACATCCCCACGGTCGAATCAGAGCTCCTTTCCAAACATTCACAGGGGATCCTGCCATTTTACTAACCGCAGCTGAAATGTAAGTTGAGACTTTCCCTGCATATAGTTTTATTTAAATTATCGCATTATGTTTCAGGAGCCTGACTTTACATTTTTTACATAGAAGTGTTGGCTGAAAAGTGTCACATTGATACATAGGCTTTATGAAGTAGAGATTTTAAAACCTAAGAGGCACGCTTGAGGCGGCCAAGTGAGTTTAATTTTGATTTAACGTGAACTAGGAGGACCGCGTGTCCACACGACGCGTGCTTCCATTTTTCTTGCTAGGAAAATTGTTGTAACTGATACTGTCAACAGATGACACTTTCCCCAGCACTGGGTGTCATCATTCTTCTGTCAACTCATTCGCTGAGTGATTTCCTGTGGAGAGTTCCCCCCAGGTCAGGCACCGCGCCCAGGTTGAAGAAGCAGAAATAAACAACACATTCGCAGCCTTCACCCATCCAGAACTTCAATCCCATGCGGGAGATAGTTATCTCTCTCAGTCTTCGTCAACACGACCAACAAAATCTAGCACTTGTTTTGCTTTAATTGGCATCTGGTAACTAATTAGGCTAAACATCACTCATATATTAATGGACTTTTTCCATTTCTCATTTTAATGGTCTGTTCACGGCCTTCGCTCCCATTTTATTAAAAATTTGAAAAATCCTATGGATAGTCAAGACTGATCTTAACCTGTTAATTATATTTTCACCTTATTATTTGCTTAATTTTATTTATGACACTGTTTTGATTTGTAGAACTATCACCCATAAAAAAAAGAAATATCACCCACGAATATAATACCCCCATTATCCAATCACCTTCCAAACCCATGAGACTTTGGGGGCTACATTTCAGATACAAACCATAATACTCTGGTTCAAAAAAAAAAAAAAAGGCTGGGTATATAGCTAAAATACCCTGGGTTCATTCCCCAGTTCTGAGAAAAGAAAATGCACATGATAGCATTCTCCAATATAAAATAATCCACTTTTTCTATTTAATGCTTTTTGCTTTGGATTATACTTTTTAAAAACTGTTATTGTTCTTATTTGTGTTTTCCTGATACATTACTGGTCATCCTATCTGTTTATCTATCTATCATCTATCTATCTATCATCTATCTATCTTTGCGTTGCTGGGGATCAAACCCAAGGTCTTGAGCTAGGTAAGAGCCGTGCCAATGAGCTATAGCCCTGTGCCCATCTTTTTATTTTCATACCGTGTTGCTTTGTCTTAGTTATGTACCTGGTACAGAAAATGTAGTTGAATATTATTTAGCCAAATTTAAGGCTTTCTTAAAAGTAGAGAATTGGTCTTTCCTAAAAGTCGGGAATTGAATTCTAAGAAGCTTCTATTTTTCTTAATAATTGAATGATTTTATTTTACTGCTTTATCTTATTTCGTACTTTCCATATTTTTGCTTGTAAGGAGTTGCCTTGGCTTTCCACCTTTTATATTAGGATTATTTTTATTTCTTATTTTCTTTTAGTGAGTAGAAATATTATGCTCCATTTAAAATTTTTTTCATTTAAAATTAATTAGTGATTATAATATATACTTTAAGTTCTTATTTCTCTAATTACCAAAGTCAGTAATTAAATGATATCTACTGATTCGGCCCTAATGAAAGATAAGGACATTCTCCTTCTATCAACTCTTTAATATAAAATTATTTTTTAATATTTTAAGAATTATTATATTTGCATTCTGCTTTGAATTTATATTTTCAGTTATTAAACTTAACTCTACACTTAGTACCAATGCTTCACATTTGAGCTTTTCTTTTAAACATCTTCTCTATCTTGAGTTCTTGGCTCACCCCTCCTGGGGTGATTATGTCCTTCAGTAACAGTTCGGACTGAGACTGGAGTGGCTTTATATTTAAGCTCTTGGATCGCTGCAAGTCACTACCTCTTCCCTTCACATGTAAGGCTCCCAACTTCTTTTTCCTCTTACACATCTACAGAGATGTCCATTTTATTTCCTGCACTCTAATGGTAAGAATTAGTCTGAGGATACCCTGGCTTTGGTACCTGTGAAGGAAATTTTCTCAGCCTGGATTCTAGTAGATTTCTCTTACTCTCCATCCTTACAGTTTGAAAACATGGCCATGCTGTTTTTTATTTCTCCTGGTACAGAGCTAACTCTTTTATTCTGTATATGTAGGTTTTTTTTTTTAATCTCAGGGAAGTTTTATTTAATTCTCTTCCATCCACTTGGCTCTTTTCTTCATACATTTTTTTCCCCTCTGTATGTTGGTTTTTCCCTCCTGGATTTCCATTTTCTCTCGATCACGCGAAAGTCTTTGTCCTTCTCCTTCTTCCTGTGGACATTTTCACTTTTCTTTTCCACTTTTCTAAATTGTTTTTATACAGTGTTGGTTCTACTCTCTGCTGATTCTTGTGCTGATTTAAACTGTGCTATTGTATTTCTTTTCAATCTTATTTTTTATTATCTAGGTCTCCTTGTAAATCAAACTTATAATTTAAAGCAATCACAAAAGTATAGGAAAAGTTGGAAGCATAGTACAAAAGTCCTTTTCCCACAAACCATTTGAAAAGAAGTAGCCAAAGCAGTGCCCCATAACCCCAGAATATTTTAGTGTGTATTTCCTATAGTCACTTTCTCCCGTGTAACCACAGAATAATTATCAAAATCGGGAAATGAGCCCTGAGACACTGCTGCCATCTACTCCTCATGTCCCAGGCGGGCGAGTTTTTCCACTTGTCCCAATAAGCTCCCGAGTAGCAGAAGGATCCACTCAGAGTCACACCTCAGATTAGTTGTTGTGTCTCTTTGGTAAGCCTTAGTCTACAACAGTTCCAAAGTTGTTCCTTGACCTTCATGGGTTTTACACTTTTGAAGATGACACGCAGTGAATTTATTGCATGGCCCTCAATTTAGGTGTGTCAGATGCTTCCTCCGGCTTAGATTCAGGTTGGATGCTCCGTTTTTGACTGGATGGTCACAGAAGGGATACTGGGTTCCTTTCTTTGTGTCCTCTCAGCCAGGGTTGGATCTCGGTTTGTCCTATTACTGATGACACCTTCTGGGACCATTTGATGAAGTGGCATCCTCCAGCCTTCTCCACATTACTGTGGAGAAGGGAGCTATTCTTTTTCCCTTTGAAATTGTTGTAAGGAAGAAATTTGAAACTATGTAAATATCCCATTCTCATAAAACTGTTAATTCGTTTATATCCGGATGAATACAGTGTCCTGTTTTATTAAAAAGTTGCCATTTGTTGCTTTTATTTTTGAAATTGTTTTGAGACAGGGTCTTATTATATTGCCTAGGCTGCCCATGATCTTCTTGCCTCAGCCTCCTGGGTAGCTGGGATTACAGACATGTGACAGCACACTGGGATTTATTAATAACTCTGGTATTCAAATTATCCCCTTCAACCCAGCTTCTACGTCCTTTTGACACGTCTGTGTCATTCCGTGGGTATTTTCTTATTTTCTGCCATAAGATGCTTTTCTCATGTTGTACTTTCTCTGCTCAGCCTTGGGATCTGCCATTTTTTCAAAGAGCCTTGGTCTGTTTAATGGAAGATGCTATGTAGAAACCGAAGATCTGGTACTAGAGGCGGTCATTGTTCCTGGGGAGACTCTGGTCCAAAGCTCCCTTAGAGGGAAGAACTAAAGAACCTCTCCCCTTACCTCCTACACAGTGAAACTCTCACACTGATATGTCCGATTCAAATGGTCCAACCCCACTGGGTGTGTTCTAACTTCTTGTATTAGTGGGTTGCAAGGGAGCAGATTTAATACAGGGCATTTATAAATTACAACACTCACACATGAGCCAAATGCAGGAAGCGTGCAGAATGTCTATCTACACGCTGGAGACCTGAAAAATCCAGTCGAGGGCTGGGAGACCATGGCATTGTCTCGTGTATGTCTTTGCCTGCACTAGAATGCTAAAGAAGCTGTACTAGAGCCAGGATATGATGCTCAAGGCAGAGATGAAGACCACAGCTCCCCGAAACAAACATCAGCGATCCCCAATGACAGCAAGGCCCCGAGCGCCTCCTGCGACGAGAACAGCTGAGTTCACTTCAGGGAAACCCACCACAACAGGGCTTCTCCTGGGGAACAGCTGGCCCCTATCTTCTGCTCCCGTTCTCCTTCATGTTGTGTTGGCAGCAACCCTCAGGTGGATCTTCTACGCCTAGAACCACACCAACTCAGTCCAGCTGGGTGTTTCTGCTCAAGTTGACCACAATAATAAGTCCACCACACTTGTTCTTTCAATATTTCTAACTCTCTTTTCTGACAGTGAAAATTCTGCCTTCTACTGTCCTTAACACAGTAACTTATTTGACTAATCACCCATGTGGCACCAAGTTCCCATTTTACTGCCACCCTCCCTCCTCACCCATTTGGACCCTGACTCCCCTGTTGGACTGATCCCCACGTGATGCCCTCAGCACTCTGCTTTGGCTCCCAGGCCCAGTGCAGATGTCTGCTCACCTTGCTTGGAGCTCCAATGCCAGTTTGCTTCCTGTACAGACACCGTTCGCCCCACAAGGCCTTCAACTTCAGTGCCAGGCATCCCCTCAGTGCAGACTCCCTTCTTCCCTCTGCCACCCTGACCTCGGCTACAATGGTTCCCAACTCCTCTCACCCTGCCGTTGTGGACACCTGCGCTGTTTTGTTCCACCTGCTGGCATTAGGACTGAAATGTTCAGCAAGGGAAGGGAACAGATTAGCTCCTCTTTTACTAATCCCTCAGCCAGATCCATCTTTTCAGCTCTGCCTGTTGTTTTAATGTCTTACCTATTATAATCCATGTTATCCAGACTCTTACGCTAGACTCAGATACTTTCCAAAATTTACTCATTTCCAAAATTATATATTTTTCAAGACATTTTCCTCTGCACTTCAAATCCTATTTTCTCTTCTTAATTTAAAAAAATATGTAACAAAATCTTTTCATGGGTTAAAGTATTTGTTATGGGTTGGATAAAAATGTTCCCCTAAAGGTTCAGGTGAGGTGGGGCTTTTTTTTTTGTTTTGAGACAGGGTTTTGCTACATAGTTCAGGCTGGCCTTGAACTCACTATGTAGTCCAGGCTGGTCTCTATGGAGATCGTCCTGCCTCAGCCTCCTAAGTGCTGAAATTAGGCATGCACCCTCATGCCCTGCTGTCGGGGGGGATTTTGGAAGGTGATGGAATAATGAGGGTGCAAAACCCTTCAGTAGATTAACTCAAAGCTGGAGGGGCTGTTGGGAGGTGGGGGCTAGTCGGAGGAAGTAGGTCACGGGCAGGATAACCTGGCTGGGTAGGTCTTGTCCATGACCCTTCCTTGCTCTCTGCTTCCTGGCTGCCATGAGGTGAGCGGCTTTCCTCCATCCATGCCTTTCTGCCACGATGCTTCTGCCTTACCATAGACCCAAAGCAGATCGAAACTGTGAGCCAAAATAAACTCTCCATTCTTTAAAAAAAATGTTTAGTACGGGGGATTGTATCTAAGGTCTTCACACTGAGCTATATGCTCTTTCCCACTTAATTTTTGAGGCAAGGTCTTGCTAAGAGACTAAGTTGCCCAGGCTGGGTTCAAGTTTGCAGTCCTCCTGCCTCAGCCTCCCAGAGTGCTGAGATTATAGGAGTGTGCTGCCACGTTTTACCCCTTTCTACCTTTGTTTTTCTCAGGTATTTTATCCTAGTGACAGACAGTTGACTAGCATGGTATTTTTTCCTTTCTGCTTATTGATCTTTAGTGACTTAGGGCTAATGTTTGCCAATAGAAGGGCAAACATTCTTTCCTTGCTCTTGCCCATTCTAGCTTCTTTTTGTTTATCTTTAGTTCTTATCTCAAATAGCACCTCTTAGACAGATTTTCCACAATTATTCTCCAGAAAGTAGAGTTTCTGGAGGAAGTAGAGCTAAGCCTCTTCCTTCCTTCATTCGTAGTCTTGATTACAAGTTGCAAACATTTTATTGTTCACTTACTTGTTTGCTATCTCTTTCCTTAGGGAAAGAAGCCTTTATGGGGGGTAACCATTGTGCAGAACAGGAAGCACAGACAGTCAATAGATATATAAAAGATGCTGAATCTCATTATCAACCTAAGAGTGAGATGGCATTTCATGAATCCACCAGATCGGTAAAAATTTTAAAGTCCGACAAAACCCCACGTTTGCACAGATACACAACAACAGGACCACTTCCTTGGTTGCTGGGAAGAGTGTAAATTGGTATAACCACTTTCTAACATAAATTTTGCATTATCAAATGAATCTGAATATTTGAATACTTAAAACCTTACAATACTGGATGGATTTGTACTCTGGAGAAACTTTTACACATGTGCCTAAGAAAGAACAAATAATAATGTTCATATTGTTTGAAATGAAAGAATTTAAATGTTCATTAACAGTAGGCCAGATAGATAAACAACTGTGTTTTCTGGCGATGGAATACCACACAGCAAGGAAACCTGAATTAAGTCACAAGCACCAGCATGGATTTTATAAACTTAATTTTGAATGGAAAAAAATCAGGTCACAGAAAAATATTTGCTATGATTTGGATGTGGTTATTTTCCCCAAAGGTCCCTGTGCTGGAAGCTTGGTCATCAGGATGGCAATGCTTCAGGGTGTGGCATTTTTAGGAGGTGGGGCCAAGTAGAAGGTAGTTAGCTCACTGGGGCTGTTGCTCTTGGAAGGCATTAATGTAACTCCCACCAGAGCCAATTAGTTCCCACGAGACTAAGCTGCCATAAAAACAGTGTGCCTGGCTCTGGACTCCGTCTACTTCCTCGCTCACCACACACACAACTTCCACAGTGATGCCGTGTTCTGTGAAGCCCTCCAGGGGCTGAACCAACGGGGCTGCACAATCCTGGAACTTCAGCCTCCAAAACGACAAGCTAAATAAACCCCTTTATCCATCATTATCCAGCCTGAGATATTCTGTTACAGCAGCAGAAAACACATTTATAAAATGATTCCACTTATACAACATAAGTGACATGCAAAACTTTTTGGAGACACAAATGGAATCAAATTATCAAGAAAAGTAATAAAGGGTTCAGCCACATTTCAGGATTGTGGTTAATTTTAGGGGCAGGGAGGAGAACACACTGAGAAGGAACACGGGCTTCCAAGGTTCTTTTCTTCTGGATCAAGGATGGCGCTCGTTTTACTCCTCTTTAAGCCGCATGTACGTGTGACACACACTTTGAATACGTATGACGCTCTCCACAGCCTGTCAAAGTTCCCTGAGGTGTGGCGCGGGCCTCTTTTGATTGCTGCTCAGCCTGAGCACAGCACCCTTTCCTTGGCGCTCCCTGGTCTGCACACGGCACTGCTCCCCTGCCTTGCCCCAGGCCCTCGTTTACTCCAGTTGGTGAGGCCTCGGACCATGCTCTGAGCTGGCACCTGAGTACTGCTTTCATCTGTTCGGGGTGCTATACTGAATTACCATAGACTGGTAGCTTACAAACAGCAGAAATTTACTTCTCACAGTTCTGGAGGCTGGCAAGCCCAAAAGGCACTAGCAAATTCACTGTCTGCTGAGGGCCTCCTATAGGCTTGTGTCTTTTCACTGTGACCTGACAGGAAGGACCTGGCAAACGAGCTGATTTTATTCATTCGTATACTCTACCCTGATGCTATGGTCACCTCCCAGAGACCTCACCTCCTAATATCATCTTGAAGGTTAAGATTTCAACATATGAATTTTAGGAGAACACACTCAGACCACATCAAGGGTCTCATGTCTCTCCTGACAGGAAGAACTCAGTGCCCAGGACACACTGAGAAGCAAGTACCCTCATGAGGGACTTCAGAGTACTGCAGAATGATGGTCTGGGGCTGTGCAGAGCCTCCTCCATCTGGTCCTGGCACAGGTGAGGGCTTAGCAACAGGAATGGGCAGAGGAACAAAAGATCCGGCCTAGCACAAAGGTGCTATCACATCGGGCTGCCAACATATAAATACTGAATAATAATAACAACCGTGATGGGGATGACTGTTACGACTGCCATTTATCGAGTATCTTTTACACTCTACACCTGGAGCTAAGAATTTTCATGCATTATTTCGGTTAACTCCATGAGATTGGTTAATGACACTGTTCTCTTTCTGTGGATAACAAAATTGAATCTCAGGTGAAATGAGACGCCCAAGGTCATACTAGCTCATATGTAGCAGAGTCAAGATTTGAACCGAAGGTTGTGACTTTGGAGTTCACATTCTGTTACTCTAGAGGAAAGTCATAGAGAGTTGAAATGAAATGGCCTCAAAGCCTGGGTCCCATTACTTGGGGGAGAAGCATGTCCAACCGGAGGGGAGTGAGTACTGAGGCCAACGGAGAGGGCAGAGTCTTGTCTCTACTTCCCATTTACTCTGGGCTTTAGCTTCGGTCTGTGGTCTTTACATTATTGTTTCTGTCTCTGCTTCTCCATCACCACCTCTTCCATGGGCTTAGGCCGAATGTGTTTAAGTTTCTTTAAGTGCATGTATGATACGCACACACCGTACAGTCCCACCAGAGCAGATCCTGCAGAACCGAAGGACCTGACTGTGGTTCTTGATTCTGTCCACATACTCTGGTCAAGTCCTAGAAACTTCCTTTGTAACTATCTCCTCATTTATAAGATGGAGGTAATAATATCTATGTTATATGTCATGGAAGTCTTAGAGGCCATGAACTCCAAGGCCTTTATAGTATAGATGAAAAAAAGGAGGTCATAAGCAGGAGAAAGTCACACAAGGTCACACACACCTGGCCCAAGGTGAAACCAGGAATAAAATCCAGCTTTCCTGACTTCCAGTTCAAATATGCGCAAGGCTCTATAAACTGTAAACATGGAGACCATTCCACAGAGGGCACAGACCTCTGTGATTTTTCTAGTGGTATCTGCCATAATAACATGCCTCAGAAATTATCGAGCTCCACAACTAACTTTGGACTTTTAGAAGGAACAGGCAGCCATAAGTGCGAACCTACCTGCTCTGGGCATGCACATTATCCCTGAAACTACTCCACCTTTACTTGTGCCCAAGAACACAGTACTCCCTGCAAAGTCAGCAGAGGCCTTGGATCCCTTTGGACGGGGACTGTCCTCCAGTGCTAGGTGACAAGCTGGGGAACAGATAAATGACCAAGTCATTTATCATTCGTGTGAGTTGATATGACTGAATGGACTAGAGGAAGCCTGGTCTTGACACCCAGGATCAGCCTCATGTGCCCTGTAGTGTGACAAGGAGGATTCGCACTGGAATCTGGGAGCTCTCGTGTAAGCTAGTTCATTCTCTTATCTTGGGGGACTCTGAGGCTCCGAGAGGCCATCCACTTACTCAAAGTCTCGCAACTAGCGAGTGGTGGAGCCAGGAGTCAAGTACAGCCTTGACTTGGGAGCCTGCCCTTCCCACCAGGCCAAACTGCCACACTGACCAGAGAAGGCGATGGCGAAGATCCCACCCATGGCCGCCTCATGATGGAACTTGAGTAGGACTTGATTGGTTGAGCTGTGCACTGTTTTCTTGGCCAAGCTTCGGGTGAAGACTCCGAGCTGTGGAGATGTCTGCTGTGGCCCATCCCTGCATGTAGGAAAGGAGGTTCTAGCATGCCACCAGTCATAATGGCTGCCTCTCCCCCTAGTATGGTCCTAGGCCACAAGACCTAGAATGGGTGGCTGTGACTCCTCTCACACCCAGTGCTTTTTCCCCCGTGCCCTGTACATCTCTCTCAGACTTCTTTCAGCTCCATCTTCCAGCAGGGTCAGTGCAGTGGGTGAGACTCATTCATACAAACTCCACATTCACCTGATCTTCACCAGTCCAGCCCTGTTGGTGGGTGCAGTGCAGACGCCATGGAGCAGGGCTGTGGTTCTTATCACAGGTCCCCTCGATCTGAGGCAGACCGAGGACAAGGTGGAGGAATTGGTATAGGACTCTCCTGTGCACTCATGCCAGCTCCATTTCCTTATCCCCCAAGCAAAGATCAAGCTCCATCACACATTCTTGTTGCCTTTCTGGGCAAAACATTTCCTCCCTGGAACCGTATCTAGCCACTCACATCTGTTCTTACACATTCCTTACAAATTTAGCTGGGAATTAGCCCAGTCATACAACACTGGACATTTTGGAAAAGAATTCCACTTTCCTCTGATAGTTCAGACTGGCACTAACCACCAAACAAAAGAACTTTAAAATTATTTTATGTCTTTGTCAAAGACAGTGGTTTGGGGAAAAAGCCTGTCTAGGAAACTGTACTTATCAACTAATAATTTGTATTCTCATTTAAAAATCAGCTCTAGTTATATATAACTATATGATTCAGTGCTGAGCTGGCCAGTTCAGAAACCACTAGCCACATTGGTTATTTACATTTAAGTTCATTAAAATTAAATAAAATGTAAAACTCAGCTCCTCAGTCACTCTAGTCTACATGCTCAGTGGCATGGGTCTGATGGCCACCATGTTGACAGTGTGGACACAGGACATTTTCATCAGTGCAGGCGGTTCTGTGGGACAGCACTGGGTCACTCTGGAATGACCACGGGACTTCACACGATTTCACCCCAAGCCTTGCCCATTAGTCTGGTTAGGTTATCTTGGGAGCATGTAGAATGTTGGGTATGTGGATTCTGGAACTACTGAGGAAAGTCTGGGCATCCACACTCGCTCCTATCCACGCACCCACTGGCCCCTAGAGAGCTACAGGTGGGGAGTCCATTCCTCCCAGTTGTCACCCTTCAAAGAGTCACAATGGCTAGCCAAGCCTTAGCCCAGTGTGGGGCCCCTCTAGTGCTCCTTTCTAATTATCTATTGGTGTGGCACCTGGCCCTACCAGACAGTGATGAAGTCTCCAGAGGGCTCTGTCTGCAGCAGGCTGAGGTTGAGGCGAACACCATGACCGATGGGCACAGTGATCAGCCACACACAGTCCTGGGAGCTGGAGTAAGGACTCGGGTACCCGGGGGAGTACACGGTGCCATTGGAAGAGGTGATGTTCCCGCCGCAGGGGACTGTCAGGGAGGAAACAGACAGATGAATGATGGAGATCCCCACCCACTCAAGAATTCAGATGACGTCTTAATGTATTCCAGGTCCCAGTATGCTGCCCAGAGGTTAGGTGGGGTGGGGTGGGGGGGCGACTGGGTGGAGGACAGACTCGCGGTGCCTGGCTTCGCCCACCAGACCAACACCTCACACCCTGTCTGGCTCTCCATCGTCACTATAGGTGCCTCAGTGGGCCTCTTCCTCCTCTTTCTCACGGAAGAGCCTTGCCAAGAAGAAGGACACACAGAAGCTACCCTTTTCCTTCCTAGGAAAGGGGAGGAGCAGACGTGAGAGGTAAGGCTGCAGTACTTTTGCTGGGAAGAGCTAAGAGATTATAAAAATTGTAATCTCTCTCTCTCTGGTTTGTTCTTTCTAGAATGGTGCTTTTGGTTTTGACTTACAATTTTTGTGGTGAGGCCAAAGTTGGCTTCAAATCTCAGCTAAATCACTTACTGACTAGACAACCTTGGGCAACAAGTAGCCTCATTTCTCTGAGTCTCCATTTCTTCACATGTAAAATGGGCCTTAGAATGCACCCTCAGAGGATTGCAGTGGCATTCAGGTCTAATGATGTGTGTGAAATGTTTGGCCAGGGCAGGGGTTGTAGCTCAGGGGTCGAGAGCCTGCCTAGCAGGTGTGAGGTGCTGGGTTTCATCCCTAGCACTACAATAAACAAATGTCTGGCCCAGTATCTTGCCTATAGAGGAGACACACATGTGATCCTCTCTCCTTATCTTCCTGTTCCCCAGAAGCAGCACCCAATTTTAGACTCACTCTGATCTGGGCTTTAGGGAGGGAGTGAAGAAGCTTGACGCCTCCCTAGTATTCAGACACAATTACCAGGGAAGAGAACGAATAGAGATGCTGAGCAAAAAAAAAAAATAAAGCTCCAAATACCCTGGTCCATAATAATGAGTGTTTTTGGCTGATGTGGGACATCCAGCAGGTACATGGATGAGGCAAATCAGACTGAGGAAAAACAATCTCAAGTGCTCCCAGGCAGAGAAAAGGACTACTGTGATTGCACACACATCCCGGAAGTATGCGCAAAAGCACAGCACCCCTCCACATCCAGAGAAGAGGCACTCAGTGGGCTGAGGCCTGGGAGATGGGAGCAGGACTCTCAGGTCCTGTCCACTGGGACATAGCAAAGAAGATCTAGAGCACAGGGCGGGGCATGCCACCATTGTGGAATGCCAGGGGACGCTGGGGGAGCCCCTTCTGAACCCATGAGAGTAGAGAAAGGGTCCTGCTAGGATTCACACTTACACTCAGACCTGAGAGAGGCTAAGGCTAAGTAGGTGAGGTAGGAGAGAGGAATGTTACCCAAGGAAGAAACCACACGTGCCAAGAACCAGAGGCAAGAAAACATGGCACACTGGAAACATGGAAAGCATTTCACTCAGCTGGGGCACCCTATCTGGGAGAGGAGAGGTCGCTGAGAGGCAAGCAGTGGAGGTGGCTCACTGGGGAGTGAAGTCAGACCAATGAGGAAGCCCGTCTCAGAGGAGGCCCTGGATAGAAAGAGGTGGATGCACGTGGAATCAAACTAGGATGTAGAAATCAGGACTCGGTGCATGTGGGAGAGAAGCAAAAGTGAAGGTGCAGAAACTAAGGGCCGAGTAACCAGAGGCAGTTACATCTGTCACTAGTTGGGGATTTCAGTTTGACAGTAGAAAGACGATATATTCATTTCTGAATAAGTTGGGATTCAGATGCCTCTCATCTAAATGAAGATATTCAGTAGGCAATTGGATATACAGATGTGGCTCCCAGTAAGGAAGAAAAGATTTTAGATAAAGACAGCATTTAGCAATGGGGGAGTAGAAGAGAGAAAAGAAGATAGTCTAGAATGGTAGTGGCGAACCTATGGCATGCATGTTGTTTGTTTTTCTTTTAAAACAAAAGATGTTAATGTATGAGTTGTTTTTTCTAAACTAAAACCTCACACTTCAGGTTTAATTGCATTGTTGGCATTTGGGATAAACAAGTGGGTTTGGGGCTGCAGTTCGGGCACTCCTCCTTAAAGGGTTTGCCATCTCTGGTCCAGAACAAAACCCCAAAGAATAACCTTTTAAGCGGCAAAGATGAGATGACCACAGAAGTTGGCAGGAAGCTGGTGGAAAAGCAAGAGAATCCAGTGTGAAAGGGACCAAGGGAGACAGCTTCTCAAGCGGCTTCTGGCTGAGGGAGCAGGCTGAGAAAGAGCCGCTCTTCTCTCTCCCCATGACATCATAAAAAAGACAAACAGGGAGTAAGAAGGGAGTCAAGGGAACAAAGTCTGTCACATAGCACACATGACTACGCAGCAATTCCACAGCGATCAATTATGCACAGGATGGTTCGGGAAATCTGAAAAACGAATGGGGAGTTTAATAGGTTTAGAAATTAGGGTTTTATATCCCAGCTTCAGGACAGCTCAGTGCCACAAACAAGGTTTCTTTCTCCCTGGAGAGCTAATACTGAGAGTTCACAGTCTGGGCCACCTGTGGAATCCTCCAACTTTCAAGGAATGCCCCATCCAACTAAGGAAGAAACTGAAGCTCAGACAAGCCAAGGCGGGGAGAGACAGAGCCTAGCTCGTTGGATGCCACAGCTATGTACTGTACTTTCTCCTAGTTTTTTGGCCCTACTTCCTGTTTCTAGACAAATTCCAGCTTCTCTTCCAGGAAAATGCTTGGCTGGCAGTGAAAAGGAAAATAAAATGAAACAGAGGTGTGCAGAAGAGGGTAGAGGCAGCAAAGCCTCTTGGTTATCTTCATCCTGGTTCTGGTTTAGACTTAGACCCACTTTCAGCTCCCTGATATTGTCAATCCAGCTTTCTCCAGATACATGTACGGTGGAAAGAATAATGGGGCTGGTTAAAAAGAAGGGAAAAAGAGCATCTTAGAAAGAGGCCTCATTCTCTTTTCTCTTTGGGAAGGTGCCATGATTAACTCAACCTTTTACTCCTCCACATTCCACTGGGCTCTGCATCCCCATGTGGAGACTTCCTTCCACCAGGTTAGCTCTTCTCAAGGGTAGGGTATGTCTTTTCCTTGGCTATGGCCAGGCCACATCTCCACTAGATTCTCCCTAGTGCTGGCCCAGGGCTCTCTGTCTATCCAGCACCTGCTTTCTGCCTGTGATGGGTGACACCCACATGAAGGATGATGGACCAGGTTTACCTGGACCTCCCAGCACAGGTGAGCCCAGAGAGGAGACAGGAATGTGGAATGTGGGGCTGCTCTGGATCTGGGGGTCTCTGTGAGCACTCCCGGAAGGATCGCCAGGGATCATGGAGGGACATACCTTCACACCTGGGCAGGGGGTGGTCCCAGTTCCGGTTGGTGCCGTGTTGACATGTGAGGACAGGGTGGCCAATCAGTTGATATCCTGGGAGGCACTCAAAGGTCACGGATTGTCCAACATTGTAGCCAGCTCCCCTCACAATGCCATTTGCAAAGGGCTCTGGGTCTGGGCACTCTTGAAGTTCATAGGCTGGAAAAAGATTGGGAGAAAAGGTCACTTTCTTTTTTGTTGGTATTTTCTTCTCAGCCAGAATATACTGGTGAAATATCAGGACTTGGACTCAGCTAGACCTTTGTCACTCACTAGGTGTTTGCTTTGGGTAAGTTCTATAACTTCTCTTTGCCTTCATTTCTTATCTGTTAAATGTTTATCATGAGGACTAAGTAGGGCAGTATACATACAGTCCTTTGCACAGTACTGGCACCTGGGCAGAGCTCACTAAGTGTTATTTATTATTAGTATTTCCGTGGGAAAGGAGGCTCCAGGAAGGCACTGCTGGGTTGAAATGCCGTCAATGCCTGTTTGGGTCCAGGTATTGTCCCGGGCACTTTCATTCTGCTTCTCTCATTTAACAGATCAAGATAAAAAACTCAGGAGGTAGTGATGTGAGCATTTGAACAGGGTTTTCCGACTCTGAAGAATTAGAACCCGTGGGGAAGGAAGAAATCTGGTAGGCACAAGCCAAACTGGTGGCAAGGACAAAAAGCTCCCAGAGAGACGAGCTTGCCCCCGAGCGAATGTGTGACTGTTACACAAGCAAGCCCCACCACAGAGCAGGAAAGCTGCCCCCTGAGAATGCGTGGGCCTGACTCAGAAGAAGGTGTCTTTAAGGGAATAGCTGAAGGATTTGCTGAGTGCAGGCCACAGAGCAAAGCATTCAACTAATTGGGTCCACAGGACAAAGAACATTCTCTGTGGCAGTAACTGGGCCCACTCTACAAAGGAAATCAGAAGCGGAAGGGACGGAATGTTCCCACAGGGAAACTCTCCATGGGAGTAGCTGAAACCGGATGAATGCTCCACGGAAGTGGATGCACTTATCACACATAATAACAATATAAATAGTGATGGCCTCAAGGCTGTGTCCTGTGTTTTCATTCAACATCAGAGAGGGACTTCTTAGTGGGAAGACTTCGGGCAGGTTTCACTAGAAATCACTGAGGTAATAGGTGTGTTAAAGGACTGAGTAGGCACAGTGGGCATGGGTGGCTGGAGAGACAGGGACCTGTCAGCAGAGGGGGTTGGGAGGGGACGACTCCGAGGAGAGTGGCCGCATGTTAGGAGCTGGAGCAGCCTTAATGAGAGTGGCACAACCGTCAAGTTGGAAGGAACTTTTCAAAAGGAGACACTTCAGCAAGAATGCCCAGATTCCTACCATACTGAGACAAATCTCGGAGTTGGTTCCCCTGGAAGAAGCTTTAGAGGGACAGGGTGGATCGGAAGGCAGAACTGAAGCCTAGGAGAACTGACCTTCCAAAATAAGGGTTTCTCAGGCAAAGGAGCTGGGTTGTCCACACCGGAGATGCTGCCCTGGGAACAGATGTGATTTCAAACAAGGCGCCATCATTAAAGCATTAACGGTGATGACACCTAACATTTGGGACAAGTGCAGGTCTTAGTCATTTTGCTAAGTTCTCTCTATGAACATGATCCTCTTTAGAAGTTTTAATGGGGTAAGTTAAGCTTGTCAGATGAGAAGGCCTTAGTAGGTGTAGCTTATGCTGTTAATAAAAATTTTATGGGAATGTTTTCCTTGAGGAAGGGAAAAGGAAGCCCCACCAAGGAATTCTGGACCATCCAATTAAGGAATTTTGAGGAAGAGGAAAGATTTAGACTTCTTCCAAGAAGAGCAGAGGGACCACAGAAAGCTGGGCCTGCTCAACAGAATCAGCCTCAGTGGGAAGGATGATCCCCACCATGAAGCTGGGCCTTCCCATACAGGGAAAGCCTGGGCGTAGCACTTGGCGCTTGTTCAAAGGGCACAACTCTATAGGGCTGAGGAAGGTGTAAATAGAAAATGAGAGCCCATTGTTTAGGGAGAATTATTTGGGACTGTCATAAACTGGAAGCCTCAGTGGAAGGACATGGGTCTCTGGCACTGGAGACAACCTAGTCCGGAGGTTGGGACCATCACAACAAGAAGCCTTAATGGAAGCTGAGCTCCAGTCTGACAGGAGTGGGTGACTTACACCATGGCTGGTTCCCAGGCATCATTAGGACCATGGCGCAGCAGCAGGTGGAGAGGGAGGAGTGGGCCTGTCACTCGGAGGGAAACATCGAGGCAAGTCCTGAAGGTGAAATGCGAGTGGACAAGCAGGCCTGTCCCAGAGCAGAGGCCCCAGTGGGCGCCACTTAGCCTCTCGTGCAGTCAGGCCAATCCCTGGTAGTGTGGGGTCCCTGAAGGCACAGTCGAAGCCCTCTGCCACAGGGAAAGTCCTCTGAGGAAGGCTGGGAAGCTCAGGTGTGTGAAGCACCATTGGGAGCAGCAGACACATCACAGAGGGAGATGCTGTCACATCCAGAAGCCTTGGAGGGACAGCCGGGCCTCGTGCCAGGCAGGTTCCGCGGGAGACCTTCCCAGAAAGGTGGAGGCTGGCAGGGGTGTGGTTACCTGAGGCAGGGGCAGGGCTCTGTGGGAGTAGTTAAATTTCTTGGGGAGGGAAGTGGGGAGGGTGTCAGTGGGGAGTCTGAGGCTCCCCTTAAAGGACAATCTTTGCAAAGACAAGCGGGTTTATCACACTGGGAGTGAGGGAGAGCAGCCGTCCCATCTCAGGGACTTAGTGGGTGGACACTGCCCATCTGGTGGTGAAGACATGGGGTAGGCCCAGAGCAGCTGCTCCTGTCACCCTGGTTTCATTGTTGGTGCATATTTAGATTTGTCAAAAAAGGAGAAGCTTTAGTGAGACAGCACTTGGGTTAAACTGTGTCTCCCGTATATTCACAGGTTGAAGTCTTTACTCCTGGCACCTGAGTGTGCCCTCATTGAGCAATGGGGCTTTTCCTGTCTTACCAAATTAAAATGATGTCACTAGTGCGGGCCCTAACATAACGTGAGCAGTGTCTTTATAAACAAGGGAAATTTGAGGAACCTCCACACTGTTTCCCACAACGGCTCTCTAACTTACATTTCTGCCAACAGTGTGTGAGGTCTTCTTTTTTGGGGGCGAGGTGCTGGGGATCGAACTCAGGGCCTTGCGCTTGCTAGGCAAGTGCTCTACCACTTGAGCTAAGTCCCCAACCCCGGTCCCCTTTTGCTCCATGTCCTCATCAGCATTTAAGCAAGGGTTTCGAGCATTATCACCACAAAGAAATGATAAATGTTTAAGGTGATGGATATGCTACCTATCCAGCTTTGATCACACGCAAGGTAACAAAACATCACATTGTACCCCATACATACGTAGTTATTATGTGTCAACCAAAATGGGGGGGAGGTTGAAGACAGACAAACACAGGGATTACAACAGTGAAGACAAAGCCAGAAGAGCACTGTCCAGTGAGGCCCAGCTTCTCGGGAGGCCCCTGTGGTGGGGACAAGCCCAGCTACGCTCTCTGAAGTTCCCCCAGACAGACACGATCACTCCGAGGAGGCATCTCCTGTGTAATAGGCCAAGTGCGCCCACCTCAGGGGACGCCCCGGAAGGCTTTCCCTGAATGAGAAGCCCAGTCCTCACTCTGTGCTCCCCTCTGACAAGAGACAAGCTCCAGGCTACACTGATGAAAAAGCGCCGTGTCTTAGAAAATGACACACGGCATAGTACTCTTTATACAGAAAACTATAAAACATTACATATTCTTCCCAGGTACATATAACACATGTCTATTGAGACAGGGAAACATCTGGAAAGATCACATCAAAACAACAGTGGTTGCTTCGGAGGCAGAATCCTGGGTTTGGAAGCCCGTGTCAAAGACAGCTTTGACCTCACTTGTAACATCAGGTCTTTCTTTCTTTTATTCTTTTAACAAGGTGATTGTGTTGGTGAATTGTATGTGTAATTAAAAACTAACTTTGAAAAAAATTATAAAAAGTGTATAGTATGATCTAATTTGCTAAAAATATAATGATATAGCTAAATGGTATATGTATAGAAAAATGGGGAAACATCTATTGAATTGTTAAAAGTTGTTATCTCTGCATAGGCTAGCAATGGGTGAGATTAGAAGAGATGTGTGCTACAGCCTGGGTATTTGTGCTCCCCCAAAATTTATACCCTGAAACCTAATCCCCAATGTGAGGGTGCTTGGAGGTGGGGCCTTTGGGGGGGCTTCCCTCAGGAAGGAATGGCATTAGTGACTTTATAATAGAGGAGGCCTCAGAGAGGACCTTTGTGCCTCCACCAAATGAGGATGCAGTGAGAAGGTGCTATCCACAAAACAGCAGGCCGGCCCTCACCAGACATGCGCTTTGCTAGAACCTTGCTCTTAGACTTCACTCTCCAGAACTGCAAGAAGCAAATTTTGTTGTTTATAAGCCACCTAGTTTATGATATTTTCTTATAGCAACCTGTGGAGACTAACACAAAAGGTGCCTACAAAAAGATGTACAATATTTTAATTTTTTATAGGCAAATACTAGTATTAGAAAATACCTGAAAATGTGGGAGAATGTCAGAGGAAGGATTTGGGAAAGGGATTAGACTGACTGAACAAATGGTAAGTCGGTCACACTTAGGTAAGCATCCAAGGGAGAGACTCAGCTTACACAGGGCTGCTGTAACGTACAGCCGCACAAGTCGGGCACAATCTCCACGGCCACAGAGGAGAAGCCTGAGTCAGAGTGGACAGAGCCTTTTCGGGGAAAGTGAGCCAGGAGGAGTGTGGCTCTGTCACAAGGTTTCACCTCGGGAACTGCAGCCTCCATGGGCATGGTTGGGCCTCACACAGGAAATGGGCCAGCTCATCGTGCAAGGCTTGTGGGGCACTCCTAGGGCTGTGGCCTGAATCCTCTACTCCGTCCTAGGAGGAGCTGTGCTAAGAGTCACTGGACCTGACCCACTGCAGCAATTCAGCCTCTCAAGCCTGAGGGTAAGTGGCTGGCTGGACAGCCTAGGAGGCCTGAGAAAGAACGGATGGGCCACTTGTCCAGGGAAAGCTGCTGGCTGTCGGGTCTGGACATTTGCGGGGCCTCAGAAGGTGCCGCAGGGAAGTCTGTAGAGTGCTAAAGCTGGGTGCCGGAGAGATGTCACCCACAGGGAGCCTTCACAGATAGCCTGTGCCCTGCCTCTCCACACCCACATGGAAAGCTGGGAAGATGGGGAGTTGTGGGTAACAAATGCGTTGGACAGAGCAGTGCTCCTGTTCTTACCCTGATACTCCAGCTTGAATCCTGGCCGGTTCTGGGAGTGGTCGCTGTGGAAATACACGGTGGTCTCGTGGGACGTGGAGAGCAGGGAGCTGGGCAACTCGCTCCCGCTGAATCTGCCCATCATGCGGCTGGTCTCGTAGGGGCCATTCCGGATCTCTATGAAGTCATGATTGGGTTCAGTGGAGAAGTTCAGGAACTGGATGTGAGCTCCTGGAAGCAAGACAGGCAGACAGTCAAAGCCGCAGTCTGCTGTGAGTGAATGCCCCATGAGAGCAGTCCTGCCGGAGCCCAGAGTCTTCACCACTGACGTCCCACCTCCCCGCCCACTCCGGGCTCCTGAGACACGCTTGGAAAGCTGCCCAACCAGCTTCTTTTCCTGCCTTCCGGCAGGACCAAAACTCTATTATTCATTCAAAAGTAAAGGCATCAATCATCTCAAGCTCCATCCTGAGTTTATTTGATTGGACTGAAAGCAAAATTCAGGGTTACCACTTGGTTTAATTTGAGTTATATGTCTACAATATCAACATAATGATAATTATGTCAAAATGAATTTTTTTCTTAAAAATAACAACCCCCGCACTTATTCAAAAGACCTGACCTTTAATACTGGCGTTTTCTAGAATCCCTAAGATGATTCAGAAACATGTCTATTATTCATTCAAAAGCAAAGGCAAAAATCATCTCAAGCTCCATCCTGTTAATTTTATTTGACTGAAAGCAAAATTCGGGGTTAACATTTGGTTTGAGTTATACATCGACAATATCAGCATAAAGGTAATTTCACTAAAATGAACTTTTTTCCTTAAAACTAACAACCTCTACATTTATTCAAAAGACTTGACCCTTAATACTGGTGTTTTCTAGAACACCTAAGATGATTCAGAAACATAGGACATAGAAGTACAAATTATCCATCTGTTCCATGGAGAAGCAAAATGAAGCTCACACTTTGGGATCTTAGTGGGTCAATCAGGATCTCCTAGCAACATGACAGGTTAAATGGATCTAATTCAGCCCTTAATTACATATTTATGTACATTGCAGTGGTACCTTGGCTCACCAGCTTGATTCTTTTCACGAAATGGTCACAAACCCAATTGGATGAAAACTGAATCAAATTCCATGGTTAGGTTCAATGTTGACCTTATGGAGAAATTGGATTCAGTGTCTAGTTAGGTTTTCAACCAGAATCGTGGAGAGAATTAAGTTCACGAACTGAGGCACCACTGTTTGTATGGAGAGGAGCACATTAATTAATATTCGTTTCCTGATAAGATTTTTTGAAATCAGATTACTGTGGGAAATGCTACAGAAGAAGCCAGTTTAGTGAGCACAGGACAGTTCCCATAATATATTGTTGATTGAGAAGATCAGATTGCAAAATTATACGTCGAATCCGATTCTAACTTTTCGATTAAAAACTTAGAAGAATATTCATTCGCTCCCCATAGTAACTGAGCGTTTGTCATGCATCAGGACCACACTAGGCCCTGCACAGGGAGAGTAACATCAGAAGCCCCCAGTCTCCATGAGAGTCGCAGGCTAAGGGTGATGGACTAAACCATGACTGGTTCTCTCTGCACAATGGGATTACAGATGGAGTTTGAGTTTTAAAACATGCTAATCTGTACTTTCTACTTTGCTTAGAATGTGTACGTTTGTGTCTCTCTCTTTGGATCTGTGCACCTGACTATGTCACAGATAAAGACCTGCCACAGGATGCTAAAGACCCTTCATTTCCTGCCCCTCCTAACCCCTCCTTTCCTTCACAGAAGCAGTCGCTATTGTGAATTTGGAAGATATCCTTCCAGTTCAGCTTTAGAGTCTTAAATATATGCCTGAGTTTATGTGTTTTAAGTATTTACATGAGTGGTGTTATATCTTACATACCATTGTTAAATTTCTTTTTACTCATTATTGTGTTTTATAGGGTCAATCCATGTTAATACACACAAACAGAATTCATTCACTTTAACTATACACTGAGCAATTCAATCTTGTGAATTCCCCAATGGGCATCCCTCCCTTTCCAAGGAACATTTAGATTGTTTCCAAATCACCTGCGAACCTGGGCTTCCCTTTCTGCAGCCTCTGCACCCTCCCACGTTGGAGAAGGCAGCGGCCCGGGGGGCCCGGAACTCTTTAAGGAGCCCTGTGGCAAAGAACTGGCCTGTGCTCGCCATCTGGTGGCAGCAGCTCGTAAACGCAGAGGCTCTTTGCTCGCCGAAACCCGGTATGGGAGTAGATAGGGTGCCGGAAGCCAACGTTTACTGAAAGCGAGGAATCGTGGCCTCTGTGACTGGACCTGCAGCAGTCTCCGTCCTCAGAGCTTGAATCATAACTAGACTTAGAGAGTTCTGGTGGATTACAGAGAACAGCGTCCCATTTAAACTTTGGTTGCCTTGGTGTGGCGTCCTCTCCCCCACTCTGTCATCCAGGGTTCTGTCCCAGGCCTGAATGCAGAGTGACAGGCGCTCCCAGACCTTCTTTCCTCAGTGTTTCCAACTCTGGATCCTCCCAAGGCTGCCAGTTGTTACCACTTTGCACCCAGTTTCTTTCAGAAGATGGTACTAAATAGAAGACTCCATCCTTTGGAGGGTTGCCAACCCCTCTCCTCCCCTCCAGCTAGGTTTAGGGAAGGCCAGTTAGACCGCTTCTCTAATCAGAAGACTCGCTCTGGGCTGAAAGTTTAATGATAAAGTGAGCAATCTTCATGTCTGAGGATGACCTCCTTAGGACATTTCTCCCTCAGAAGCAACAACTTGAGCCAGATCAGTCTCATCAGGTCCACATCAACATCTTCAACTTTATCCCTTCAACAGGAGATATCTGGGACAAAATTATATCCCTAATGCATCACCGGCAATTAAAATTTGTATCCAGATTAATGTCTTCCACATCCAGCAACCCCCATGCCTGCTTACTTCATGTCCTTCTGCCTGCAAAAAAAAATTTTTTTTCCCCAATCTCTAGACCAGCTAGAATGTGCCTCTGAAGAATGCAAACTCAATTTCCTATTGACCTTGGCTCAATTTAATTAGGGTGATAAATCCGATATGGGAGTTAAAAGCACAAATTGAGATCTGGTCTTGGCAAAATAGATTGCTTTTTTTTTTTTTTTAACCATCCTTGGGTAATTTCTCATTTCATATCCTTGGATTTTAGCTCACTACTCAAATGATAATAATGGCAACCCCTAAGATTTTTCCTCCCTATACTTTCATCTCTGCCAGTCTTAACTGATCCTTGGGACTGTACGAGAGGCAACAGAGGAGGAAAAGAGTAGCAGAGTGCTGAACTGACTTGGCCATTGAGATTGGACAGACAGCTGTTTTGGCCCAGAGGTGGGTCTCCCAAGGAGGCCGCAGAGACTTACCGAAGCCCACGGGCAGCGCTATCTTCCAGGAGCAGTCCATGTTACTGGGGTAGTTACCTGGGAAACCAGGGCTCAGGATCACTCCTTCCATCTCCTCTACTGCTCCCCCACACTGTGCTGTGACAATGAGAGGAGGCGGGGGTTAGGACAACTCCTAAGAGAAAATATAGAGCCATGCCGATGTTTGGAATCCCCCCGACAATAGCCATTTTAAACTTCTTGAGTCACAACTCCTTTGGGAATATAAACGAATCTCCTTAAAAACCGCACACATGGGCAGAACTGAGTGTGTATACCCAGGAAGCAAAGCACATCTTAAGATGCCTATGAGTCCATGAACCCAGGTTATGGACTCTTGATCTTGGGTATAACCTTCACAGGCCAGGGCCCTTTCCAAGGACATGCAGGAAAAGTGACAGTGGTCTGCTCCAAGAGAAGTCTGAGCCTATCTCATGCCCACCGCTCCATCTCCTTGCTGCCTAGTCCACTCTTCCAAGAGTGCATAAAAAGGACAAAGAAAGGGGAGGGGACAAGCATGCACTGTGTTCCCAGCCTGCCAGGTACCATCCCAGACTCTTTCCAAATATATCTTCCATGGGACAGCGTGGTTGACAGGTGAGTCCACCCTCAGAAAAGTGCTTATGACTAGCATCCCATGGAGCCAACCATGATGCTGTTGGAGAGTCAGTGACCCCGGGAGGGCCCAGGGACATCTGACAACATGGGCAGGGCTGGGGCCCCACTGCAGCTTGGTCAGTTGATCGGGTGTCCTTTACACCTTACAGGGAAAGGTTGTGAGGGCAGAAAGGGGTTGGCCAGCCCGGGGGCCCAGGGAAGAGCATGGAGGAGAAGGACAGCCAGGGTCCAGGGCAGTGCTTCCCAGGGATGGGGTGACTCGGACACAGCCCTGAATGGGTCAGTGCAACCACCTGGTTTGAAATCCCCACTTCACTTCCTGTGGGACTGTGGGCAAATCCTAAACCCTTCCGAACCTCGGTTTCCTCCAGATGCAAATGGAGCTAACAATAGCACCTGTCTTTCGGTGTTGTTATGAAGGTACTGGAAGGGACTGGAGCTCACTTGGAATGGGGCTGGCATACACAGTAAACCTGTTGCCAATGGCGGCTGCTGGTGATATATTAATATGGTTTTCTTGCCCAGGTCTTTGTGGTATATACTGGGGGCAGTGTCTCAGGCTGCCAGTCATATATATATATATGTATATATATACATATATGGAGATATATATATATATGGAGATATATATATATATATGGAGATTATATATATATATATATATTTGTTTGTTTTGTTTTGTTTTGTTTTTTGAGGCAGGGTCTCGCTATGTAGTTCAGGCTGACCTGGAACTCACTATGTAGCCAAGGCTGGCCTTGAACTTGAGGCAATCCTCCTGCCTCAGCCTTCTGAGTGCTGGGATTACAGGCATGCGCCACCATGCCTGGCTCAGGCTGCCAGTCATATTTTGATCTGCTCTGTACACCAGTGAAACCACAGAAACGATTCCTTTAACGTCTCCCTTCCTATCTCAGCCGTGTGTGTGTGTGTGTGTGTGTGTATAATAGTCCTAGAATCTTAGCTTTCCATTCCTGAGTCTACCACCTTCTCTCAATGCACGAAGATGATCCGGGTGAGGATAATGATCCCTCTTCTGAAGAGCTGTCATGGGAAACACAGAATACTAAGCCTGGCACATAACAAACACTCAATTAAAGTTCATTTTCTCCTTGCCTGACCTGACTGGAAGTCTCCGAGGGTAGTGACCCCTTTTCTTTTATCTGCTGATTTTCTCATCATTGCTCAGCACAGAGTGAGCAACTCTGTTTACTGTTTCATGTGTGCTTGCAGGAGTTTATTAGCAGATTTATCTGTCTGTTCTATAACAAGTCATAGGGTAAGCCCAAAATGCCTGCCCAAGGTTGAACACCTGCTCCTGTTGTCTGGAATCACAACGGCCGTCATAACATTTGCAAGTGGGCAAACCTCTTGTGATTTTTCACCTGGTGTGCAAAGGATTCCACAAGTCACGACAGCTTGGAGTAAGTTAGAAGTTACAAAACATCAGTGTGAAACTACTGATGGGCAACCGATCCAGAACATCAGACTTTCTTCTAACCTGAACTTGAACTCTGCAATATTCCACTGAACTCACATCCCTAGAAAATGGATTTGCAAGGACCAAACAGCCCGGGCTCTCTTACCAATGCAGAGTGGAGGAGGGTAGTTCCATCGCCGCACGGTTCCGGGCATGCAGGAGATGTGAGCGTGGCCCTGGAGGAATCAGGAACAGGGTTGGGGTAGCGGCCCCCTCAGGCACAGGCCTACGTACAAGCCAGAACCGGGGCTCTTTTGGGGCTTCGTGTTGAGGGACAAGGTACGCAAAGATACATAGGTCCACTGTGGGACACGAGGTAAAGCAGAGCGGGGAGATCTGGGGGAAGGACGATTATTAACAACCATTACTAAAGAATTCTCATTACTAAAGGTTTCCTTGTGAGATCCCTTTAATTACTAAATTCCCTTATGGCCTTCAAAGGAAAATTTAATTTTCCTGAAGTCCAATCAAACCGAACTTTGCAGGAACATTTCTGAGGCTGGCTTTTGCCAAACCGTGGAAGTCAGCACGGTTTTGTGTGAACGGCTCCAGGAGGAGGTGATGGTCCCATGGGAACTGGGGGTTGCTCCCTGTCCCTGGCGACTGCCGCTCTGCTGGGGCAAGGCTGGCCAATCGCATCTCACGGACACCCGTTCCTGTTGCGAGGTGTTGAGGGGAGGTACCTGGAGGGCATATCCTGGCTCACACTGGAAGGAGACCACATCGTTCACCAAGTAGCGCTCTCCGGTCTTCACGCCATTACTGGGCACAGCAGGTTCTGGACAACTGCTCAGACCCACCGCTAGACAGGACACAGACAGAGGGAGAGGAGGATGGACAAGCCCAGCAGGCCGGGGCAACAGCAGACGGGCAAGGGGCCTCTAGGGCAGTGCTTCCCAACTCTTTTCCCCTCGCAGCACACAGGAGAGACTAGAATATCTGCACTGCATGGAGGCTCAACAGACCAAAGCTGCCTGGGGCAGGAGGGCATCAGCCCGGGGACCCTGGGTGCCTCGCGTGGCCACTGAGCTCAGAGCAGGCAGCTGAGTCCTGCCTGTAGACCATCAGGCCTCTCTGTGGGAGCTGCTCCCACATTACTCCTGCCACCCCTGCTCCTGACTTCCCTCCCTCCTCCTGTTCTAAGAGCACAGTTCCCGCAGCCTGACATGCTGGGCGAGAGAAGGCATGAAGGACACAGCAGTCAGGAGATGGGTGTGACGCCCAGAGCTCAGTTACAGTCCCCCTCTCTGGGGCAGACTGTCTGAAAGAAGTTTGCTGGTGGGTGAACCTCTCCAGGCCTTGTTTATCCTGTTGTGCAGTCCTAGTGGCTCCTCACTCCTCGCCTCCCATGGTCAGCACTGGCCCCCAGCCACTGCCAGACCCTGTGGCAGCCTCTCTCTCAGCCTCTGGCCCACCAGTCCTCACAGGCAGCTGATGTCCCTTAAAATCTTCCCTTGAACTCAGGCGTGGTGGTGCGTTCCTGTAATTCCGGCACCCTGGAAGGCTAGGCAGGACAACTCAGCAAGACTCCGCCTCAAGAAGGAGGTGGGTGGCTGGGAGGTAGCTCAGTGTGAAGCCTCTGGGTGCAATCTCCAGTGTGACCAAAACCAAAAAATAAGGCAAAGCTCTCCTTGAATCGCAGGCCCTCCTTGCCCAGCAGTCTGAAGAGCGCCTCCATGGCCTTCAAGGAGGGATCTGGCCTTCCCGTCTATCCTCTGGGACCTTCATCATCTTGGCCAGGTCCCTTTCCGGGATCACCTTCCTATGTTCTCAGATTCTCCTCCTTCGCTCCCTTTGACTTTTCAAATTAAACCCACATTCATTTGGTCCTCATTATATCCCCACCCAGCATCGTACACAGTACTTTGCTTGGGCATCTGTCCAAATCCTCCTCCTCCACCTCCACTCCTTCCTCCTTCCTGCCTGTCTGCACCACTGTCACAGAAGCAGCCCTCGCTGAGACACCGAGAACACCCCTGAGCAAGCCAGGGAGTCACATGCCTCACCTTGTCCCCTTGCAGCAAGCCTTAACTCCCGTTTCCTAGATAGGACACAGGCCAGGGCCCCTCAGTAAGTCATAGAGCTGGGATTCAGACCCAGCCCGATTGGACCCTAGCTTTCTTGGCCTCCCTTCTTGAAGGTATCCTTATCCTGCTCTGAATCCCCTTCTGGCTGACTATCACAGAGGACAGCAGTGCAACATCTCCCGAGTGGCGGCTTTGTGCTTCTCTTGTACCCTACAGGAGCCAGCTGCAGATGTGGGCACAGAGAATGCACAGAAAAAGTCCTTGTGGACTGGTAGACTGGAGGCGGAGGGCCCTTTTCCTGGTGCAGGCTAAAAGATTCATGAGGAGGCTGAGAGGCGGCTGCACAGTGAGTCCTTTACCTACCTGACTGCGGGCCTCTGCACCAAGGCCAAGGAGAGGAGGGCCAGGTGCTGGCAGCCTGTGTGGCTGGGTTTGCTTCCGGTGCATGTAAGACCTGAGGGTTTGGGAGAGGGCAGCTTTTGCTCACAGGCTCCCTGGGCACCCCCCAGGGATCTGAGGCCTGCAGAGAGCCAGGTGTCATGGAAAAGCAAGGGGGAAGGATGGGTCATCCCAGGCCATAAGCTACCTGCCATCTCTGTGCAGCAGCTGGCAAGTCTTTAGGCCACATTCAGAGATGAGACTGATAACTACATTTTTTTTTTTTACCCTTCAGAGAGAAATTTATGTATAACGAAATGCATAAAATGTACATGCACGTGTTGTGATCTTCAAGCGCAATTGTCATAATTGTAAGTGTTCATGGGCTGCATTTTAACATATGCTTGCACCTGTGTAACCCAAACCCCTATCAAAACTTCAGCGCCTCGCTGTCCAACCAGAAGCTCCTTCCCATTCTTCCAGACAGTCCCTGAGCCGTGTGCTTTTAGGAACTGAATGTGATGCTTGAAATGAAGCCAGTTTGGGCCTATGTCTAAAACCCCTAACAGCTGAAAAGACCCCAAGGAAAAGGATTAACACAACCACCAGAGTGAATCTGAAGTACTTCATCTTGGCTGCTTTCTGGTCTTTTTCTCAGTAAGGCACCTCATTATTTAGTGGGGTGATCACAACTTAGTAACTTGAGACCTAGTACTTTGAACAGAAGGAAAAGGAGATGCAGAGGGACCAACAGAGAGCAAGAAAAAAGACAAAAAAATGCAGTGGGGAGGAAGATGAAGGAGGGGGACAGAGAACAGTCCGTCCTAATTCTTCTTACACTGCACAGCTGGGTTTTTTCTTAAGCCATGCTCACAACAAAGGAGGACTTACTTTTTAAACATACGTAATTTATGACTTTTGGAAGTGGATTGTTTCATTTCCATTTCAATCAAGTAAAAATTAAATATGCATCACAGCAGTAGATGTGATTTACATCACCCTTTAAAACCATTCACCTCTACATAGAATAGCAGCTATCTTCTGCACCCTCTTTGTAGATTATCAACAAAACATAATTTCAGGGTTTTGGCATTTAGAAATTCCAGTCTCCAAATGTCCCCGGGGATTGCTTTTCCCTAGCTCTGAACATCACAGAGGACAGTGCACAAGAAATCCCAGCCACAAGAACTGCCAGTTCCCGTGGACAAAGAAAAAAGAGAAAGATGAGTTTTTCCTGGGAATGAGGCAGTAAGTGACAAGGAGATTTAGGAAGGAAGCATATCTTTGGAAGAAGAAAGAACATGGAATGATTCTAGGGAACATTTAGGACTCACATAAAAATATCAGGTCAAGAAACTGGAGAGAATAGAGAAGAGAGGGTAACAGGGAAAATGTGAATGACTCAAGAAACCCAGAGTATTTCCCTCCAGTGGGCCAGTGCAGCCTTAGCTCTGTGTGTGGAGGAAGGTCTCGGAGGTCTCTGTCCTGCTCTCTACCCCTTAGTCTTTGCTGTAAGTTGCTCCAAGTCTCTCCTACCACTGTACACTAATTCTCCCAGGTGATGGGCATCTTGGGATCCAGCTGGATCCAGCTCCCTCAGCTACCTGGATAAAGTTCATTCTTTTAGGAGACCCAGCCGAGCGTCTTTGTGACATCCAATGCTGACTCCATCAGGCCTCTAGCACCACTGAAGTCTTCCATCTGATGCGCCCACGTTGTCGGTCAAGCCAAGCACGCCTTCCCGCACCTTTTGCTTTGCAGGAAAACTAACACAGGCATCCACTTCTGCAAGGCCTTTCCTGGCTGGGCTAGACCCCTTCTCTGTATTTCTTTTGATTATCAGGTTGCACTAATGTGACTGGTTCCCTGTCCATCTTTCCCCGTAGGCCTTATGTCTTATTCATTGCTCTTTGGGCACCTAGCCCAGGTCTTGGCATACGGCAGGGGCTCACTGTTTCCTTGTGATAGTCTTCTCTCTGCAAGGTAGAAGTGACCATTGTCTCTTTTGAACTGCCGCTCTGCCATCTACGGACATCCGTGAGGGCACCTGTAATGCCGAGATGTCCTTCTCTATGTATCTGCCTCTCTAGAGGACTCAGAGGGGACTGACCCTTCCTGATCTTACCCAGTTCCAGCAAAACACAGAAAAGCACCAGGCATGTTGTGAATGCTCTATGGTCATTTGCCGAACGCACAGATGAAGACTGTTACTGCCTGCCTCGCTTTTCCTACACCAGATGTGGGAGGGAGCAGGCAGTCCTGGCATGAACACAGACTCCCTGGAAGCTCTTTATTCTGCAGAAGGCACATCCACAATTCTTTGTCGGAGTTTTTAGTCATGACCAGATAGGGATGCTGGGAGTCTGGATGCACAGGTTTGAGTCCGGAGGGAGAAGTCTCGTAGAGGAGCCATGAAGCTTCCAATGACCAGAAACTTAGATGACAGTTCCATCACAGAACAAGGAATTAGAGAGGGCAGTTTATAAGACTGAAGGAGAAGAGCAACCCCATCACATCCAGGGCATAAACTTGGGCTGAGGCCAATGACCTGCCCCTTGCCCACTCCACGTGTGGATATACAGGGAACACACAGATTTTCGGGTAGGTGGGTTTTGGCCTTTTGGTGGAACTCAGCTTTCCCATACTTCTGGCTGTGTGTACTTGAGAAGGTTTCAGACCTTCTCTGAGCCTGAGCATCCTCTCTAGGTCTGTGGGAAGGCTTAGGTGGAATGGAAAGGGTACAGCCCCAGTGTAACCCCTGCTCCTGGTGGGGATTCAGTAACCATTCTTCGCCACCCTGAACCCCTCAAACAGCCGAGACCCTGCATTCTCACTTTTGTACTCCAGGTGGAAGCCGGCGGCAGACACGCTGATATCCGAGTAGAAGTGAAGGTAGAGCTGGTTGGAGGTGCTGTTCAGAAGGGCCGGCACAGTAGTCCCTGAGCGAGGAAACCAGGGTCATTTGGGTGCAGCTCCCAGCCCTCAGCTCCCCCCGTTCTTCTTGCTTCTACTGCCTGTTGACATTCTGCTCCCTAGGCTCCGAAATACCCCATCATCAAACCCACTAAGGGGCAAATGAGAACCTTGAGAGTGCTGGGTCCCCAGTGGCTGAGGGAGGGGAAACTCCAAACCACTCCCCACAATGCCCACAGGAAGGAGAACTCCTTGGGGGGCTGGGCATTTGGTCCCCTTTAAAATGATTCTGACATCTGTAATTATCTGGGCCATTTAGCAGTGTAGATCTTTTACCTGGGGCCCAGGATTCTTTTACATATCTTGGCAGCATGGAGTTCTGGGCCTAGCAAAGTTAGATAATTGTCCTGGCTCTTAGGCAAAAACATATACCATCAGGCAGAAGCCTACCACTGGAATGAACAGTGGTGCAGCCACACTGGAAAGCAGTTTGGTAGTCTTTCAAAACTTAAGCAGAGAGGCTGGGGATTTAGCTCAGTGGTTACAGTGCTTGCCTTGCAAGCACAAGGTCCCGTGTTCAATCCCCGGCACCAAAAAAAAAAACAAACAACAACAACAACAAAAAAACTTAAGCAGAATTATTATGTGGTCCAGTAATTCTGTTTCTAGGCTCACACCCAGGAGAACTGACCACACATGCTCAAGTTGTATGTGACTGCTCATAGCAGCATTATTCACAAGGCCCCAAACTGGAAATAGCCCAAGCATCCATCAACTGATGAACGGATACGGTCTATCTACACATGAAGTACTGAGCCATACTACCACTTGGTGAAACTTGAAAACGATGCTGAGTGAAAGAAGCCAGACACAGAAGGCTGTATACTTTATGACTGCATCCCTGTGAAATGCCTGGAAGAGGCAGCTCCACAGATAGAAAGATTGATGGTTGCAGAGGCTGGGTGTGAAGGGATTCAGAGTGAGCGAATGGCTACCTGGCTTCTTTGGGGAAGATAAAAATGTTCTGGAGTTGGATAGCAGTGGTGGTCGAATAATCTTGTGAATATGCTAAAAACCACAGAAATGTACACTTGAACACGTGAAATGTGCAGTTTGTCATCATCGTTTGAGAACGATGGTGATGACACTGGTATCTACCATGACCCTCCCAATTGAAGACCTGGCTTACCTGAGAAACTCCCCAGCATGGTCACGGTGTTATCTGCACCGTCGAACACTTCCAGAGAGTCCCAGTTCTGCTCTGTGACAAAACTGATGACTTGAATCTGAAAGGGCAGAGTTGAAGTGTTGCTTGGGTAGCTGGGTCCCACCCTTCCCTCTCCTTCCTTCCCACAGCTAATTCAATGTGGTGAGCACCTACTCTGGGAAGGACACTGTGCTAGACCCTTCTCATAAAAGTCACATACGTTCTCTACCACCAGGAGCTCGCTGTCCAGTGGGCAAGACAGACATGTAATAAATGATGACAAGACGGGGAGATACTTAGCAAAGTAGAGAGCAGGGAAAAGAAGTTTCAGGAAGTGGAAATGCTTCAGTCTGACCTGCCTTCTCCTCATCTCTGGAACTTTCCTTGGGTTTCCCTCTTCCCTGGCCTGATCGTCTCCCTGTGGCCCAGCAACGCACTCCTGCCCAGGTGTGACCGGCTTGCCACCTCTGTTGGCTGGTGTGTCTCCTTCCGACTTGGGGCTCAGTAAGGTCGCACCTGGGGTCAGGCCCTGCTGAGGTGCCACCTTGTTCCTACCTGGATGCCAGCGCCTTCGGGGACCACAATCTTCCACACACAGTTGAGGCTGTTGAGGTAGGGCTCGGGGAAGCCGGGTGATAGGATGGTGCCCTTGCGCTCCGTCAGGTTGCCTCCGCAGGGAACTGGGAGCAGAGGCCATGCCGATCAGAGACTCCTCCAGCTGGGCTTTGTGGGTCCTCCAGGAGTCTTCTGAATGGAATCCTCCCCAGGGCCCAGGCTTCTGCTTGTGACTCCTCCCCACCCTGGCTTCTCCCTTCTGGACCCCTGTCCCACTTTTTGTTCTTGACTTCCTCATGACCTCTCCCCAGACAGCCCTCCTGTAGGAACCTGGAACCCAGCTCTTCTTTCATAGGTTTCTCCCAGCTCCTCCTCGCGTTATGTCCACAGAACCAGCGAGTGGGCCCACTGAGGACAGCCCACTGAAGTTACATTCTGGGAGGGGCTGCTGTGTGGCCTGGGGCATCTGCAGGGATTGGCTGCTCCGCCTGCAGTGAGACAGGACTACCCAGCCCTTCCACAGCTCTTGTTGTGTGGAACTCACCCACGCAGGTTGGTGCCGAGACATTCCACTGAGCCAAGGCCCCGGGAACAGGGAGGCACTCGATCTCTGGGGACCCCTGCAGGGCATAGCCGGAGTTGCATTCGAAGCGGACGATGGCCCCCACTGAGAAGTCACTGCCCAGCCTCTTGCCATAGCGGGGTTCCGGCACAGAGCTGCACTGGGTGGCGCTGGTTCGGGGCACGGCTGCAGGGGACAAGGGCACCGAGGGGCAGGCCTCACTTCTCTAGAATCTGGGCCAGGGATGCACATGCAGTGGGGCTGGAATATGGACAGTCTAGATGGGGCCCTGGGAGGATCAGGCCCCTTTTGCTTAGGGAAGGGGTTGGGGCTTTCTGGGCAGCCCCATTTTACTATGCATAGCTGGACACACAAGGCTGGAGCACAGTCTCCAGGGTCCATGAGGGTAGTGACAGCCCCCTGGGCCAGGCTTGTTCTTTACGTCCCCAGCAATACCCTTTGCTGACGAGGGTCCCATTCCCCCTACCAGGGAGAACTGTCCTGCCTTCTCCACTTTCAGTGCCTTTGCCCTGCCTTTTGGACTCTCCTTCTTATACACCTAAGACCCTGACTAGCGCCTGCTTTGCATGACCTGTTCACAGTGGCAGATTGTGTGGGCCCTTAATCCACGTCCCAGGGAAGAAGCCCCCTGTGGCAGGATTAGCCCTGCACAGGAAGTACATTTCGTCCTGTGCAGAGTTGAATACACAGGGCTATTCTTAGAATCTGGGCCCTAGAGAAGTGGATGGGTAAGGGGAGGTTGGGGCCTGTGGGGAAAACCAGAATGCTCTAAGACATCACCTTCCCGGTCAGTAAAGGGGGGATGGATATGGTTAGTGCTTGGTACTAGCTACTCTGTGAACTCTCCTTTAATCTTTTCAATGAAGAATTAGTATTACCTTCATTTTAAATGTGTGCATAACTCTAAGACATGGAGTAGCTGGGGTCCATCTCACTTCAGAGTCTGTCTTTTCCCCACACCTTTAGTGTGCCTTGCAGACAAAACCAAGCTCCAAGAGTAATTGGAGAATGGGTTGGGGTGGGACAGGGATGGGCAGGGGAAGGAATTAGCTTCCCACGTTTTTATTCGACATAGACAGATCTAAGAAATGTCTGTTGGGTAAATGAATGTATAAAATTCAAGCGAATGTCAGGAATTTGCCCTACAGACTAGTACTTGCCCCAAACACCCCGAGAAAGAGGTCCAGATGAGGGGTCAAAGGTCCCTGTTTCCCGGGCTACAGAGTCACTGAGGAGCTATGATGCCCATGTCTACGTACCTTGGTAGACAAAGTGGAAACCTCTGGCTGGTACTGGGCCTTTGGCACTGAACTTTATAAGCACTTGATTGGAGGTGGCCAAGGGCAATGATTCTCCTGTCGAGATAAGGGGTGAGGAAGACAGGAAGACAGTGAATCCAGCAGTGAGGCCCAACAGATACAATCCTGGCCACAAAGCAGGGGTAGCCAATACTTTACACAACAATTCCGCATTGTAGGACTTCCTGAAACAAAACCTCACATTTCACTGCACTTCAAAGTTTAAAGTTTACAGAGGGCTTTTGCATCCACGGTTTTACCTTGGCCTGTAGTAATGTAAAGATGGCACGGCAGAGTTCAATACCCTCACTTGACAGAGCAAGACAGAGAGATTCAATAAAACTACATGATCTGCCTGGAAAGGAGAAAAGGCTGAAGCTGCTAAAGATCCCCACTGGGATGGGGAGAATGGCTGTTACCAGGATGACTGGTGGCCTGCTTGGAAAGCTGACATTAATCAAATCAAAAAAGGCACTGCCCCCTGGGAAGGAGGGTGCTGTAATCACCTGAGAGTAACTGGCCTTTTCCAGATCGCCTGTGAAACGATGGACAAGCAGTGTGACAGTATGATTAATTTATTGCCCATGCTGAGATACTATATTAGTAATTAAGCTAGGACAGCCAAGTGGAGGCTGGGACTGTCTCAGGCAAACCAGGGTACCTCATCACTCAGCCTGAAGCCCAGGACGAACTGGAGGCAATCTGCATGGGCATCGTAAGCTGGAGGAGGCGGGTGGCCTTTGGAGTAGGAGATAAAGGCGTAGGTCTGCTTGGTAGGGTACAAGTGGATGAGAGAAAGATGGCATCAACTGGCTCGGCAGCCATGAAACACAGTCCTGCTTATCATCACCTTCCTTCAGAGGCCGAGAGAACACGGAGTCAGGCAGGGGCATGGCCACTAGGCACGTAGCCCTTCTGTGATCTCAGTGACCCTGGAAGCAGCTGCAGACTCCACCTTCAGAAAGGAAGTAGGGGTTACGGTAAACCAGGCTATCTCTCCACTGTGATGGGAGCTGGGGTTCAGACCCCCGAGGAGCCATGGGGAGCCATTTGGGGGGCTTAGATTTACATGTGCCCAGAGGGTTGACCCTGGCTAGATAAAGCGTTCTTAGGAATCATTGCCCCAGCCAACTGCTGGCTGTCAGAACAAAAACAAAAACAAAAACAAAACACTCATGGAGACAAAGCCTCCCCCCTCTCATTGTCACTGCCCTTCTTAGCTCCTCTCAGTGGAAGTGAGTGGAGAGAAGAATTTGGTCTGACCGATGTCATTTAGGGCTCCAGAGTCTATATGACTTCAGTCCTAGACACACGTAGACCTCCTTCTCCATGGAAAGCACAGGGTAAAATCACTGGACATAAGAAAAAAAATCTCAAAGTTTTGAGGGAGAAGACCACTCTGAGAAGTCGAAGCAAATATTTTTATGTGAGGCACAACAAGAAGCAGGCTAAAAATATCTCAGAATGTTTTCAGCCTTCATGGTTGAATGTGTGAATGCGAATATTAAATAGTGTGTGGCATCCATGAAGTCAGAGGAGGACCATGTGCCAAAGGAAGTAGCGAAGATGAATAAAATTCCAAAGGAGTGAGAATGCTAACCTGTGACTTCAGAATTCTGCAGAAATCAAACAGTGAGGTGGAGATGAAATTTGGGAAATTCTTCCAGAATCCACAGAAAACGGGTAAAGATGATCAAAACAATGATGGAAATGACGAGTGACATAGAAGACAGATGAGAAAAGTCCAATAGGCATATAGGCAATCCCAGGGAAGGAAAGCAGAGAAATCGAAGGAGAAAAGGTAATTTAAGAAGGACGATACCTTCCCTGAGACTTGAGGCCCAGACTGCAGCTGATGCAGTCTGATTGTGGAAAGAGACTCCCTCTATCACAGTATGCCCTATGGGGCTGTTTAATTTTTTAAAGTAAAGAAAAAATATGAAACTAATATGAACAAAAAAGCATAGGTTACTTACAAGGACAAAGAATCACGCTGGACTCCAATTTGCCTGTAATAGTAAATGTTGTAATAAAGTGAAATAACTGCTGGAGTTTTGAAAGATAAAGTGTGTGACCCATAATGTGATTTGCAATCAAGCGATCACCTATGTGACATGTCAGAAGGAAGACATTCTCATACATGCAAGGTGACAGGAGTACCGTAGTTATGAGCATACTGAAAGAAAGAACTAAAGTTAAAGTAGAGGAGTGAAAGACTAGCAGGGACAGATAGAGACAGGAAAGGATGGTGAACTCCAAGTAACTGTCTTCAGTAAAGGAACGAAACTGAATGCAAATATCAAAACTTGTCCTTATGGAAGAAGTTCATAATTTTAAAATCATTACAAAGAACATTAAATAAAAGCCAAAATGGAAAACAATTATAAATAAGAAATGGGTCAAGGAATAAAAAAGTGAGAAGGCAAAACTAAAACAACCCGAACAAAAACCCCAGAGAGAACAAAGCAGGTTGACAGATATCAGACCAAATATTTCACTTTTAAAATAAAAAAGTAATCTTTAAAAAATGCTCTTGGAAGAAATGAAAGACAGATCAGGCAAACACAGATACAAAAATTGTCAGAAACATGAAAAGACAAAATATCACAATTGTAGTGGGAGATATTTTAATACAACATTCTTAATCATTAATTTACCAAATAGAAAAAAAAATAAAGATGTCAAGTAGCATTTCTTAGGCTTTTTTCTCTATCCTAGGACACCTCAGGGACTGGGACACAGTTCAATTCTGTGTATTTCTCTGAATGTGGAATTAAGAGATTCTCCGAGTGTGTTAATACTGCTATCTTTAGGTCTTACCCATCTGCCTGCCTGTCTGTCTCTCTATCCATCCATCCTTTTTTTCCTATTTCTGCTGGTCTTGTAGTATCTATACTACAGTATCTATACCTATATCTCTATTCACATTTGCATCTATAGGTCCTAAATATACAGAGTCTGCCAAAAATGTACACAGACTTCAGTGGTTCACTGTATGAATAAATGCCTGGAAATGAATGGCCACCAGTTGAGCACCTCTTGTAATTGTGGAAGGCAAAGGTAACTTGTATTAATCTCATGATGTCTCAGTAAATTTAGTTAAAATATTATACAAATTTTCTTTTCCTGATGTATACATTTTTTTGTGGACTCTGTATATCTATCTCTTTTTACCTTAGGTCAATTACCTATACTTTTATATCTACAGCTATACTCCTGTCTATCTATCTATCTATCTATCTATCTATCTATCTATCTATCTACCTGTCTGTTATCTATCTATTGATCTATCTATCAATCAATGAATTTTGCAAAAGCATCCCACTCAAGAGATCCTGATTTGCACTCTTGTTGAGTGTGTGGTGTGGTACTGAAGATCATTTGGTGGCGATTCCCTGATAGACCTAAGCAACAAAAATCAGTAAGATTGATCTCATAGCTATTTCAAAGCTCATTTACTCCTACCAGCACCACTAGGGAATAGAATTTCTGCTCTGTGTTTTACAGATGAGGAAACTGATGCTCAGTGAGGCCCACTGCCGTGCTCACTGTGACCTGGCGAGAAACCCCAAGAGCAGAGAGGAGAGTGCAGCTGGTGCTTGCAGGGCCAGAGTCCATCTTTCTCTGCTCCACGGAGAACACAATTCGCAGATATTTAGGGAATTTTAAAAAATGTCTTTGGCTGCTGAGAAGACCTCACTTACTCTTCACAGTAGAATTGGTAGAGGCCACATTCTCTATCCACATGGGAATAAAAACAGAAATGAACACAAAATTTAAAGCAGCAAGAACAAAATCCAAGTCCTTGGATAGGAAAGATGAGACATTCCTAACCAACTCTTGGGTAAAAAGTGTTGTGGGGCTCCTTAAAAAATAATGGTGATGGAAACAGTACAGACCAAATTTATGGCATGAAGCCAAAACTGAATGTATTGCTGTAAACATGCTGTGTATTATACAGAGAAAATAACAAACCAAGCTCTCAATTCAAGAAGTTAGTAAAAGAGGAACAAAGTAATTTGGAAGAACAAAGGAGGGGAGAAATTATGAAATAAAGGCAGAAGCTAATTAGAAGATAACAGCAACAAACTCCACTAAGGAAACTCCAATTTTGACGAATTGGAGCAATAAAAATTAAAAATAAATAAGATACCCCACAAACCATCTAGTGTACAGCCAAGAAAAAAGAGGAACTACGAACACAGAAATCAGCCTTATAAAGGCACAGGCTAGAACCATTGAAACAAAGCATTTTAAATACCATCGCCGTATATTACATAAATTATGTTGCTAAATATATAAGAAAGCATGGAATAAATGCTTTACTAAAAGATAAATCATCAACATTGAAATTAAAGTAACGTGCATGAATAGACCAGTAACCATGGAAGGAAACAAAAGAAAAACCACCAAAAAGGAAGAAGTAAAATAATGAGGCAAATTTATTTGCAAATGACATTGTTTCTTACCCAGAAGCCAAGAATTAGTAGGCAACACTGGCACTAGTGCAGAGAGTTTAATGACTTTACAAAACTATTACATCGAAAATGCCAGTCCTGGAATTTACTAGTGACAGCTAGTTAACAAATACAGTGAGGGGAGTGGAAGACCTATTTACAGTGGCAACAAACACTATAACAAAAATATAGATGAAATATCTAGGAATGAAGTTAACAAAAAAAGAGTACTCCTAAATGAAAATGATGGTACCTTCTCAGAGGTTACAAAAGATAAACAAATGGAAAGACACACACCACATTTCTGGATAGGAAGAAGTGTTAATACAAAGATGTGCGTTCTCCCAGTGTGATCTGTAAATTTTACAAAATTCCAGTCAAAAATCTGATGCAATTTTTAACTTGACAAAATATTTCTAAATTTTATTCGGAGACAAAAGTAAGCAAAAATAACCAACAAAAAAGTTTCAAGGAAAGAATGACCACGGGGATTGATAAGACCATGTATGTATTTAAAATAATTATAACATTAACCACTATTATATTGTTACCATAACTAAATCTGATACAAAGATAAACAGACACTTGGAAGAGATGGATATAAAGTCTAGGAACAAACCTTTCATAAAAATTCAGCATATGTAAATCTGGCATTTTGAGAAGTCTTCAAGGACAACTAATTAACTATAATTGCTTAGAGTCCCTGTATCAAATAATGAATCAAAATACATTTCAAAGGTGCTAAGGCAAAAAGAAGCAAAAGAAAACACACTGAAAAGAAGTAAAAGGAGACACAGAGGACTATGTATTTGATCAGCATGAAAACAAAGGAGAAAACTATAAAAGAAAACATTGATGAATTTGATATCATGGGAAATTTAAATTTTCTGACATTAAAACATACCCTGAAGTAAATTAAATGGCAAATGATAGAGTACAGGGGATTTTTATAGCTTATAATCTAGGCAAAAGGTTGTTATTGTATATAACATATATGCATATAATAATGTGGAGTTCTACTCAATAAATAAAAAAATGCTAATAGAAAAATCGACACAAATTAACCAGCCAAAAATGCATGGGCCAATAAGCACATTATAAAAAGGTTAACACCTAACTAGTGATAAAAAAGGCAAATTAGAAAATGAGTTAAACCGATGTTGCCTTTGGTTTTTTAATTACCTACTTTTGTTTTTTGGTTTTTTTTCTTTTTTAATTTTTTAATTTTTACCAAGAACATGTAATGGTACATTGTATACATAAGGATCATAAACAACATGGTTATTTTGTACCTGTACATGATACATCTTGGTTTTCTCCCCTCTTCCCCTGTTCCCCTCCCCTCCCTTCCACTCACCCACCCCTCCCTATTTGCAACAAGTGTAATTACACTTTACCATTTTTTCCCCTTTCATCTTACTTTTCTTTTAACCTTCTTCTTTATCCCCCTTTTTCCTATCTAATTCTCCTCTCTTTTGCATACTATCTCTCTCTCTCTCTTTTTTTTTAAAACATAATATCTATTCTACCTGTTTGTCCTTATTTACACTTATGGTTTCTCATATCAGAGAAACAATTTGATGTGTACTGATAAGTGTCTGATTTATTTCACTTAATAGTATGTTCTCAAGGAACATCCATTTACATACAAATGACTCTAGTTTATCCTTTTTTATGGCGGTGTAGTACTCCATTGTGTAGAAAAAACACATCTTCTTTAGCCATTCATCAGTTGTTGGGCATTTAGGTTGTTTCCAAGACTTAGCTATTACAAATTGTGCTGCTATGAACATGGTTGTGCATATATCACTGTGATATGATGATTTTA
>PVJO010004253.1:100865-112178 GCA_004026905.1 Hystrix cristata | reverse complement strand
AGGTGCTTCTCACCTCCACCCTATTCCACTTCCTTTAAACTGTATAGAACCCTTTTATGAGAACCAAAATGAGAGAGATTGTATCAACATTTCTTGATATATACTCTCCATAAAATCCTCCTCACCACATAACTTTATTTTTATTACATCCCTATATGGACCAAACATACATTTAACTAATTTCCCACCCTTTAAAACTCTAAACATGTAATAAATCCTATCCATTTTTTTTTCTTTTGGTTTTTTTGAGACAGGGTATTGCTATATAGTTCAAACAGGCCTTGAACTCACTAGCCTAGCCTGGCCTCAAACTTGTGGCGATTCTCCTGCCTCAGCCTCCCAAGTGCCGAGATTACAGGCATGTGCTGCCATACCTGGCTCCCATTCCTTCATATATCTCGGCAATGGTTCATGACTAAACCTCTGTTGGTATGTCTATTACCCAACTGATCCAACACACTTCTCTGCTAATTGTGTACTTCTGTATCAGTTCTTTTCCTGTGAATTAATTAAATCAACCTTCATATTACATATCTACTTCAGATACCATAAACTGGACCAAAACTAAAATCTTTCTTAAGCCAGGCACAAGTCCCAGTTACTCTGGCAGCTGAGGTAGGAGGATTTCTTGAGCTATGGACAACACAGCAGGACTGTTTCCAAAAAAATTTTTTCACAGCACCCAGAAAAAAATTCTTTTTGGCTATTCATAAATGAACATATATATGAAATACCAGAGAAGAAGGAGCAATGCCATAAATTAGACAGTATGTGTCTTGATGATTTGGCAAAATCTATGTTAGACCATATAAGGTAGACATTTTCAATCCTACCAATTTGGCAAGACATGACAATTCGGCAACAAATACAATAATCACTCAAATTGGACTTCGGCTATCCCATTTATTAAATATAAAGATGTAATAGGCACTCTTATTATTCCCACAGGTGGGTTTTTTTTTGTTTTTTGTTTTTTGAGATAGTGTCCCACCATATAGCTCAGGTTGGCCTTGAACTTGCTGTGTTGCCCAAACTGGTCTTGAACACAATCCTCTTGCCTCGGCATCCCCCTGCTGGGATTATAGGGGTTTATCACCATGCCTGGCTTCCACAAGTAATTTTTATAGGGAATGAACATAAAGTGTTTCTGAAAAAACATAAGAAATGTAAAACTACTAGTAGTGATTAAATCAGTAAGGCCGCAAAAAAGAAAGTATAAAGAGCAACAGGTTTTTTTGTTGGACCAATTTTTACCTTAAATTTAGGAACAAATCTAGTAAACTCCTGGTGCCAATTGTTCAGTGTAGAAGCAGGTGATATTATTAAGAAAGGCCCCCAAATGTTTTCTCTCTGCAACAGAAAAACTAGTCAGTCAACTGTAGGAAAACTGAAGATAATTAATTCAAAATTGTAATTAGTTAATGAAAATAGTACTTAACAACAGGCATGCATTATAACAACAGAAATATTTCACAAATTTCCAAATCTGCACATTCAGTAATAGTGAGCTATACTAATGTAGTAATAGGTTTTAAAAAAAAAAAAAAACCCAAAAAACCAAGCAACTACTCCTTTTTCTGACCTCTTACAGGTCTCAATTTGTATCACTCACAAAGCATGTATGGCATACTGACTTGTAAGTACTATTCTCTCCTATACTAAATTATCATAAAACTTTACTATTATTTAATTGGTACAGAGCTTTTCCTTTTCTTAAAGTGTATATTTACATATATTTCTCATTTAATTCTCACATAATTCCTGTACAATAGACATTATTCATACTTTAGAGAAAAGGAAACTAAGAATCAAGAGTTGAGGTGAAGGTAGTTCAAAAGAGGTTAAGGGGACTGCCCAAGTTTACACTGCCAAGAAGGGTAGCTGAGATGTGAATGCAGGTTTTCTGATCTAACTCCAGCATCCTTGCCACTATACTGATGATTTTCACTGGAGGCCAAGAAGCAGTGATTCAAACCACACATGTTCCAAACTTAGCCTGGCCTCCTTGAAAATCAGAATGGTCACTATTCTATGCCTTGTAAAGGCCTTCAAGGATCAAATCTGCCTTGGTATGTTATAGCGCTCAGCATGGTACTTCAAAAAATGCCAATTCTCAATAGAAAAATAACCCTAAATCCTGGTGAGAGGAAGACTGAGAGACTGCGTCTACCTACCTCAGCCAAATGGGCCAGGAGGGCAATGCTCTGTACTGTTTTGCCAAGGCCCATTTCATCAGCAAGAATGCCATTAATACCCTAGGGAGAAAAGAATACATGGTCAATACTTCCCCCATTTTATCACAAATGGTTCTACTTACGGCCAAATAAGACAGGCCTGATAAGAGAACAATGACTGGAGATACTCAGCCTCAGTACTGTTACCTACTGCTGGAATTTCTTTTTGCCAGTGCCATAGCTACAACTATGATTCATGATTTGAGACCAAAAGGCCAAAGCCAGTTCTTAGCTAATCTAACCCAGACATAGATTTACCAAGACACAAACAGATTTACCAAGACTGCCTAAGACAAATTACATACATGATACAAACAGTCTCCAGTAAAATACACAGGTTAGAAATAGAGAAACAATGTTGTGCTTCTTATCAAAAGACAGAACTTATTAAAGAACTCATTTCACAATTATATCAAACCAAAAAGAAAACGTAATGAACAAAAGACGAGAACAAGCATGACATAGTTCTCAAATTTACCTGTTCATAGAGATTAGCCAACCAATTCATGCCTTTCAGCTGGTAACCTTTCAGTTTGCCATTAAAAATTGTGGGCTGTGGAATATCCTCACCAGCCCGGATAGACGGGTTTGCCAGGCTGTAACTCTCCCCAAACCCAGTGCCAGACTTGTTTGCTGCCCGAAGGGCAGCTGCTCGACTTTCTTTTGCATCTTCATCAAATGACCTTGTCTAGAAAATAAAAAATATTAAAAGAAAAAATATTAAATGCAAATAAAATCCACAACAACCTGTCTAGACTGCACTAAGAAAAATAACTGGAACAGAATTTCTGATAATTTGATAATATAATATCATGTATGTCATATTATACATAATGATACATTAAAGTGTATTACTAATATTTAGCTATTGATGATTATACTAAGAATAAAATGTTTTTGATGGACAGAAACTAAGCCATTATTACCTTACTTGCTATACCAAGGAATCTGTTAAAGATCTGATAGAAAATCTATCTGGTAGGGGAACGTGCATTCATGTCTTTCACTCAGACCCAATCAAAGTTACAAAGAGGCTCTATCCAGTATTTTAAACTGTCTTTTCTTTACTTGTTCAACCTAACTGATTTTATTAAGTATCACTGTATCATATATAACAGAGAAATTATTGCTAAAGTAAAAAAATGCAATAATTTAGCAATTTTCTCAAAGCATATGGCTTTTTTAATGGTGTTGTCTTTTTCACCCAACAACCACAATGCATTTCATACCATACTATCAATCATAACTCAAGAGGGGACACGGGGACAGACAGACAGAGAGACAGACAGACAGACACACACACACACACAGAGAGCAAGCTGTTCTAACTTCATTCAACATATTCTTTTTTTTTTTTGTGCTGGGGATCGAACTCGGGTCCTTGTGCTTGCAAGGCAAGCACTTTAATCGCTGAGCTAAATCCCCAGCCCATTCAACATATTCTTAACACTTGGATAAGTGAATGTTCATTATTCTGTCTTTCCTCAAGTATTCCCACTATTCTAAAGTAAACAGACACATGGCCACTTTATGCACACACTGGCTAATACTAGAATAAAGGAAGAATGCTAAGCAAAAGATTGTGGGATATTTCCAGGGACAATTACAGTACATATTTTCATTTGTCAAGACTCACCCGGGCTTGGTGAATATGGTAAGCATTTTCAGCATTCTTTAGGGCCTGGGCTTTAAAATGGTTACTATCTGAAAAGGAAAATTTGTAGATTATCACACCTTATCTCCCTCAACCGCAATTCAAGTCAACACATGTGGTTCCTGATTTCCCCTTCCACTTATCCCTAGGCTTGTAAAGGATGGAGGAGGGGAAGGCTAAATACTTCGACAGAGGTCAGGAGCTAGAAAGGAAATGGAGCCAAAGGATTGCCATGGCCTCCAGCAACCAAAACCAGCTCACAAAAATCACTGGGGATGGGCGACATGGTTGTGCATGCTGGTAATCAAAGAACTGGGGAGGCTCGAGGCAGGAGGGCAGCTGTGAGCTCAAGGCCAGCATGAATGCACAGTAGGACCCTGTCTCACTGCTACCCATCCCCCAGGAAAATCACCAAGGAGATGAAACCCACTGTTTCACTCCTGGAGACTTTTTTTTTTTTTAACTTTATTAGTACATGTGCATAGCACATAATGTTTACATTCCTTACGGGAAGCTGGTACATGTGTATAACATATCTTAATTCATTTTTTTCATCCCTTTTCCTTTCCCTCCCACCATGCATCTCTTGATCCCTCTCCCCTCTGAGAATGATCTATCTCCCTATTTCCTATTATCTATTTTTTATTTTGCCTAGAGATCCTTCTACAAAGTGATACCAATAGTTAGAACAAATTAGACAACGAGGATTCAAAATTATATTTATGCTGGGTGAAAGTATTTGAAGGGATAAAATAAAGGCATGCATAACCCTCAAGACACATTGAAGTATTATCATTATCTTTTATTTCGAGGTAACTGCTTTTGGACACTACTCTCTGGGTAATATCTCTGAAATTTTACCCAGATTCCTCCCTTTCCTTGTGGTCTTGAAAATACCAAAATTGAAAGGTCTCTATCTTATCCTTGTATCATTAAGAATCTTGTTATGTGAGAGATGATCTTTTCTGCTGAGACAAGTTCTGTTTCTTCATTTCTTTTTTTTGTTTGTTTTTTGAGACAGGCTCTCACTATGTAGTCCAGGCTGGCCCTGAACCCACTATGCAGCCCAGGCTGGCCTCAAACTCACAATCCTCCTTCCTCAGCCTCCAAAATACTGGGATTACAAGCATGCACTATCATGCCCAGCTTTCTGTCAAGATGTTTGCTGAATTCTGATTCAACACTATTTCTACTAACAATTCCAACATACAAAACATTCCTAAATTTGTAAGATCATGTAACCATGCCCTTCACTTGCAAATTTCTGAAAAAAGTTACTTTTGTAAGCTTCTTTTCTAGAACACATTCTCCCTACTCCACTACAATAAATCCCTCTTTTCTGATCAAAATAACGTTATGAATCAAGACAAAACTTACAAGAATCAGTAGCATGCATAAAATGGACAGTACCTACTTCCTCCACCTCCTGGCTCAGGACTCACCATAATCTTCCTGTGTGATGTTTACCACTACCCCTCCACCAATATCAATTTGTCTCTGGGTAGAACTGTCTTCCAGTTTCCTTAGGATTTCTTCTTGGATCCCATCATGACCCATGTCCCGTTTGCGGCTCATGAAATGAGCATACAACTCTGTCTGGGTAATCAAGAAGTTGAGTTTTCGTTGTTGCCTCTTGGCCTAAAGTCGGGGAAAGATGAAGGTAAAAAGAACCAAACCATCATTTATATCCAAGAGGTAGTCAACAGAATTCCTTAAACCTTTATACAGTTTACACATTCCTTTATAAATCCTTTAAAAAGGTAAAAAAGTGCTAACAAACAATTCCATTCTAACCAAGTCAAGGTACTAAAAACAGGAGAAAGGGCTGGGAATTCAGCTCAGTGGTTAGAGCACTTGCCTTGCAAGCACAAGGCCCTGAGTTCGATCCCCAATACCAAAAAAAAATAAAATAAAATAAAATAAAAATAAAAATAGGAGAAATAACTTCCATCTAGAATCTAATAATGAACTAATTTTTGCTCTCTTTTACAATATAAGATCTTTTCTCCTTTAGGCTTCTAAATATTTCTTTGCTGAAATGTTTACATATTAGCACTGAGACATCAAGTAAATTCAAACATAGTCTGTTTTATAACGTAGGTGGCAGATACATGTGTACAGTCTTGCTATTTTAAAAGAAGGTAAATGTGTCAGTTCATCATCAAAATGCAAAGTAATTGAGTAGGAGCTACAAATTGTTTGCAAAGTCAACAGAGCAGGGATGTGAGTATAACAGGCCAATCAAAAGAATAAGATATACCCCCAAGGAATCTATGGCTCATCTATGATACTGATGGCTACAAAATATTAATAGAAGCCAGGCATGGTGGTGTGAGGCTGTAGTCCCAGCCCTTGGGAGGATCACTTGAGCCCACAAATTCCAGTCCAGCCTGGGCAACATAGTAGGACCCAGTTATCAAAAAGCAAAACCAAAAATAAACATATGGACCAAATACACACATACTTAATATTTTTTTCATACCGGGGATTGAACCCAAGACCCTACATGTCCTAAGCCCATACTCTGTCTTATACTGGTTTTTACTATATTATGATATATTATCTTATATTATAAACCTAGTCTTATTGGTTTTTTGTATGAAAAAAATAAATTAAAACTGTCTCAGAAATAACCAGCTAAGGAAAATAATCACTGTGTCAATAAATAAAACCACTCTTAAATAATAAAATGAGAACAAAAATAATAAAAAAATTATATTGACTATAGCACATTCTATAAACACCAAATTGAAGTCATTATTTTGGTTTTTTTTTGTGTGTGTGTGCTGGGGATCAAACTCAGGGTCTTGTGCTTGCCAGGCAAGCGCTCTAACCACTGAGCTAAATTCCCAGCCCCCGAAGTCATTATTTTGAATAACTACTTTATAATAAAGTTCATATAAAGCATACTTGATTTATGTTTGACTCATCTCTGTGAAAAGAAAATAAAATAAGGAACAGAGCAAAGAAAGAACAAAAGTTCCACGGCATACTCTTTAAGTCTGTATACCATGTAAAACTAACCCTTTTGTCTTTCAGACTTTACAATAATTGATCCAGATTCAAATTAGAAGAAAATGTGAGAAAAAACTGAGATTTTTCTCTTAAAGGATGTTCATATTCCAAAGCTCAAGTGCTATCAAAAAAAACCTTTCTAAACTAAAACAATTAAGAAGAAGAACAAGATTTCCTTTTCGCCTTAAAGTACTAGATAATTTTTTTTTTTTTTTGAGCTGGGGATTGAACTGGGGGCCTTATGCTTGCAAGGCAAGCACTCTAACCACTGAGCTAAACCCCCAGCCAAAAGTACCAGATAATTTAAATGTAGTGAATTAAGAGAACAAAGTTACATCAGAAACTTTTACTTCAAAAGTTCTGAGAAAAAGACACATAGGTCAACATAACTGTAAATGAAACTTGCATCAGTTAGCTATAACAAGTTGAAAGAATCTAGGTCTCACAAACCTAACTGATAAGCTAAACTGCTTGTAAAAACCTTTAAGATCTATAGCTAACTCTCAAGTGCTATTAAACAGCAGTCCAAAAAGCAACAGCAACACATTTATTTTATAGGTACAGATAAAAGTTGTTCCAGGGCTCAAGAGACCTGGGCTAAATCCATATTCTTCCTCGAAGCCATGATAAAGGAGGGATAACCTGGAGCCCAAAAGAGGCTCCACAGCTCTACTCTGAAGAGTGCTACACATATCTGAAAGGAAACATTGCCTGCTACTCCACAGATTTCCTTCCCTCTCCAAAGGTCAACTTTGCTTCCATTGATCTCAACTGTTTTCTCAATGGCAACACAAGAATTTAACTCCCCTTGCTCTCCTCAACAATATACAGCATATAGCCTCGATCAGTTGACAATAGGTTTAACAATATGTGCCACAAGCCGAGAATAGAGGTGCACACCTGTAATCACATCACTCGGGGGGTTGAGGCAGCAGGATCCCTATGAATCTTGAGACAGCTTGGGCTGCATAGTGAGGTCAAAGCCAGCCTGAACTATATAGTGAGATCCTATCTCAAAAAACAAAAAAAGGGGGTTGGGGAGTCCCCAGCACTCCCTCCCCACCCAAACCCTTCTCCAGAAAGAAAATAACAATATGGACCACAAATTGAAACAGGAAATTAGGTGCTGGGGAGATGGGGTGGGTCTCAAAAACTGGGCTAATTACACTGTTCCTATCTATTCATCAATTACACCCAGCCATAACTATCCAAAAAATTATACCAGCATCTGGAAACAAACTATGATTAACTATTACATCCTTACTTTTTTTTGGTTCATTCCTTTTGCTGCTTTTTGCTTCTCCAGACATACAGAAGAACACAGTTACACTACAGGAAGGCAGCACAGAAGAAAAGAAGCTAGACAACTATGAACTGAAACCTCTACAAACTGTGAGCTGAAATAAATCTTTCCTCCTTTAATTTCAAGTGTCAGGTATTTTGTCTCAGCAAGGAGAAAAGTAACTAAGACACCCTACCTCCCGCATTTCCTCATCCAACTTCCGCTGCTCCAAAGCTTCCTTCTCTGCGCGCTTGCGGTGCTCCTTCTCTACCTTCTCGTATTTCTTCCAGTACAGAAGCATCTCCTTGGTGAGGCGGCGGGCACGAGGCAAAGTCTCCTTACAGTTCTTCTGGGCCTGCAGGGCAGCTCGACGTACCTCCTTCATGCACTGGTGGGCAAGCTGAGAACAACATCGTTGTCATGACAGGGAGGGCCCAAGACCTGGGAGAGCTAATTCGACTCTTAACCACTTCACTGCTCCTTCACTCCTCTAACCACTTGACTCCCTCGACTCTAACCATGTCACTCCTCAGTCTGTTCAGTAGGAACCACCCTCTCATAGCCACATCTCTTTTGCCCCCAACTCGATTAATGTCCCTGTATAATACTGTGACCCAGCCTTGAGGTAATATGAGGGATAAGAAATCTGTCCACATCTACCACTTAGAAGATGAAACAAAGTTCAATGACTAAGAGGACCTAAGATGTGCTGGCTAAGTTACTGCTATCAGACACATCAATAGTAAGTATCACTACCTATTAGATGTTAGGTACTATTTTAAGTTTAATACATATTAATTTATTCTTCACAAAAAACCCTCTGAAGTTAGAATTACTATCATCTCTATTTTAAGCATGAGGAAAGGCTGAATGACTAGCCCTGAGAAACACAACTAGTAACGTTACCTCGTTTAATCCTCACAACCTTCAAAAGTTGTGTTACTTCCCTCTAATGGAAGGTATTCACATCATCATTTCTTAGAGGAAGTGCCAGGCGGGGGTGGTGGCACACACCTGTAATCCCAGCATTTGGGAGGCTGAGGCAGGAGAATCGCTGGGAGTTCAAGGCCAGCCTGGGCTACATAGTGAGACCCTGCTTCAACCCCCTTCCGTTTCTTAGAGGAAGAAACTAAGCACAGGAATATGGTTTCATGCAAAAAGGATCAGCTACCAAAAACATGAAGAATAATTTTACTTACTAAATAGATTAAGAATATTTATAAACTTTCTTAGATACTTTTAGATTTTACGATCAACAGTCAACAGACAAGAGTACTAGCAAGAACACATGGAAAGAAAATGAAACAGAAAATATAAAATTACAGTGTTACCTTTCGGCTATTAGTGAGAAACAGGTTCCGAGCTGAAGCTTTCTGCTTGTTGGCCTAAAATATTTAAAAATAATATTTCTTTTAGGATTCATTTTTTTGAAACAAGGTTATGTAGACTGGCAGTATTTTTTATTTAATTCCCAGAGGACTGAAAAATAAAATGTCAATTATGTACATGCAAGAGACATTACTTCTAAAAGATACCCAGACGTGCTCCCTTGGCACATATAAAACAATTAAAGAAACATTCAGAATAAACTAGTGTTTCCTTAAACAGACTTTTCTGCATACTTTTGGAAAGAATCACTGAGGCAGGAGGATCACAAGTTTAAGCCCAGCCCAGACAACTTAGCAACTTAGTGAGACCCTATCTCAAAATAGATGTGTTGCCAATGCGAGCATGTCCCTATCTCAAAATAAAAAGCGAAAAAAAAGCTAGAGGTGTAACTCAGCACACACAGGCCTGGGTTCGATCCTGAGTACTGCACGCCCCACCCACCCACACACTTACCCATCTGCAAAGCTGAGACACCAGGGCCAACAGGTACAAGAATCATTATGAGGTGAGGAAAGTAAATGGCTTTCCAGTTTGAGATTCAAACTTGGGTAAAATCTGTTGCCACTATTACTGAAATTTTGCAACCATTTAAGCCTTTTCCAATTAAAAAAAAATCTCAAGGCAGACCTAACACAAGATAATGCAGCAGCCCAGAACCTAGGCCTCAGCTCTTCTAAGTCTTCCACTCCAATTTAAAACAAACAAGAATATTCTCAATAAAGAAACCTGAGTGCCCATGAAGACAGAAGGGCAAAGCTGAATGCAATGGTTACTCAGCTCTCTCCTTGGTGCTGAAGAAACAACTGGTTCAAAGTTACACAGAGCACTAGGGATTTAGCTCAGTGGTTAGAATGCTTGCTTTACAAGCACAAGGCCAAGTTCGATCCCCAGCACCAAAAAAAACCCCAAAAGGATCTGGGCCTGCCCACTCTACCAGTGACAGGGAGACAAGCCTGAAAGTGGACATTTTTATTTTTGTTGTTGTTTGATTTTTTTTTCTTTTCTCTTGTTTTTCTTGTTTTTATGAGTGTGAAATTTGTTTCTAGATTTTTGTTGTTATTGTTTTGGTCTGTTCTTGTTTTTATTTCTTTCTTCTGTCTGTCCCTCATGTCTTCTTTACCAATTTCCCAAAGTTTGTGTAATCTTCCTCTTCCTCCAGCCTTGCTTTTCATCTCTTCCCCTTCTTCTATTTCTCTATTTTTCCCCCCTCAACCCCTTTCGAATTTTCTCCCCTAAGGGTAAAATCACCATTTTGAGGGCATACTTACTGTATACAATTTTCTGGTTTAGTTCAGATATTGTTATATAACCACAAATCTAGTTCATACAGTTAAAGGTGTCAAATTCATAGTTAGCTTGGCTTGTCATTTTCTAGGCTGTGTTTGATGCTATCGTTATTACTGATTGTACTACGTTAGCCAAGGTGACAGAATTGTTCTAATCAGTTGTTTTTCTTTGTATGCCAAGACTGAGATTGCCTGAGGGTCATAAACAACACTATAGGCCAGTGAGAAAGAACTAAGGGCTGGCCAAATAGACAGCAACTTGTCATCTCCAAAAAACTGAAGAGGTAGGATCTTGCAACAGACACAAAACCCAAAAGCCAGCTACACTTGCAAGACATCCCTGAGGAGTCATTTCCAAATGGTGCTCGATGCTAACAATAAAGCTACCTGCCATAAGCAATTTACAGGGATCAACCCATGAATTGAACTAAAAAAAAAAAAAAAAAAAAAAAA